>AWUE01020198.1:0-48486 GCA_001974825.2 Corchorus olitorius | reverse complement strand
ATTATATCATATATTATCAATAAACTTATAATATAAAGTTAAAACAATTATTTTTATTTAAAAAAATCTTTAAAAAGAGCTTACACTTGAACCGGGATGAGCCGGATCCAGATCGGACTCTGAATATCGAATCGAAATCAAACTCGAGCCCAAACCCGACCCGAGCCCGAACCCTACCCGAGACCGAACCCGAAAATACCCGAACCCGACATAACCCGAACCCGAAAATACCCGAACCCGAAAATATCCAAGCCCGAAAATACCCGAACCCGAAAATACCCGAACCCGAAGTACCCGAACCCGCCCGAGCCCGCCCAATTGCCAGCTATATTCACAGGTCAGTTGATGTTAATTGATTTTTTTTTTTTTCATTCCAGAAGGTTGATGTTAATTGTGTAAGGAACTATTGTTGTTTTGATGAAGGAAATCGAAGAACAGGAGGAAGGAACATGGATTATGTTACTAACGGGTCATCTAAGTACCAAATTCCGGAGCATGACGATGATTTTGGCAGAGGAAAGAACATGGATTATGTTGATAGGATAAATATCCCAAATTCCGGGACATCTATGTCCCAAATCCCTGGGCAGGATGATGATTATGGTGATAGAATTAGTGAATTGCCAGATGATATCCTTCTCCAAATCCTTTCATATCTTCCGATTACAAAGGATATTACAACTACTTGTGTATTGTCAACTAGGTGGAAATTCTTGTGGAAATCCTTTGATATTCTTAATTTTAATTTTTTTTTGAAATAATTTTAATTTTAAAATATTCTAGACAAGGTCCGAACCGATTATTACCTGGGATTCGGTTCAAAGAACAATTGAAGAGATTCCTGATAGGGCACGAATAGGAAAATTTCGTCTTCACTGCGACGCTTCTGTTGGGCTATCCGCTGCTACCAAAAAGAGGACCGAATTCATTGTTGTCTAAACTAGTGAGACATCAGGTTGAAGTGCTCGACTTATATATACGTCCTGAATGGGAACGTTTTCGATTTTTTCCTTGGCCTGATTGCCTTAGCACTTCGGATTCACTCACTACATTGAAGTTAAATATGAGTCTACGACTAAATCTTCCTGCTTTCATATGCTTTCCAAAGCTTAAAACCTTACATCTTGAGGGGCCGTTTGGTTCGTGGTTATCCTGGGAGATTACCGGGTATCTCCCCAGATGACCACGGGATGACCACGTTTGGTTACTGTTTGGGTGGTCATCGTAAATACCCTCACGCGACCTGATGGCCACGCGAGGTGTCATCTTGATTCCCGCAGATGACCACGCGGGCTTTTTTTGATGGTCATCCAACTTAAATGGCCAATTACTAAAATGTCCTAATATCTGAATTTTTTCTCCCAAAAATAGTCCTCAACTTTGTTTTATTTTCTCTTCAACCAAAATAAAAACCCTGTCCTATTTTCATTATTTTCGCGGAAAAAAAACTTTCATCTTCTTCAACCTTCAAATCCTCTAAAGTCCCAAACTTAGTTTTTTCATTTCTTCCATCTTCCACCGCCATATCACTGGAGCAACCGGCGTCTCAAGGTTCGCTTTTATTTGGGTATTTCGATGTGTATTATTTTGATATATTTTTGTTGGTTGTTTTTGGATTTATGTAACTCTTTCTAATTTCCTTCAAATTTGAGCCCGATTCTAAGCATAATAACTGTGGGTTTTTTCTTGTTTGTTGTAGGGTTGAGAATTGGTTTGGTTTATTTTAAAGTAGAACAATTTTGATTAATTAAGCAAAATTAATTAATTCTCTTAGGAGAAGTGAAGGTAAACATTGCTTGTTAATAGTGATTGGGATGTTTTGCATTAGCGGAGAGATTGTAATTGGGACCCAAGAACAATTTTGTTGTTAAGAATGTTTATTAATAGTTGTGGGGTTTGGAGATATGGTGAAACTTTTTATAATTAGAGGGGCAGATAAGATGCTAAAGAACAAGGTTTTGTGGATATTGCGATTCTTATAAACTGAGATTACATGTACAATTTATTGTGATCGTTGGCGTGTGATCGTTGGCGTTTTAACATGATGTGTGTTCATTCATAATTTCTCTTTTTCTATTGAACATTCATTCTTGAGCCAGCATAAATGTTCATTTCCCCATCTTTGATTTTCTGTTTATATTGATGCTATTTCAAAATATTTTGCCTTAATACTCAGGATGATTTAACCCCACTTGACCTTTGTCTTTACTCTGGTTGAGACACAAGAACATATGAACTGATCAAGTTGTTGAAGCACCCTTCAAAGGCACAATCACTTACTGCTTTAAGTGAAAATCAACGATGAAAAGATTCTTAGCTTTATTGTGCAAGAAAACAAATATCAGCTTTGGCAATTTTGATTTCAAGTGTTAAATAGATTCTATATATTCTTTCTTTTTCTTTCTTTTTTTCCTCATAACAAATCTCTAACGTTATACCATTGTACTTGACTGCCATTTCTCATGAATTTGCTTCATTATGGAATTTATGCATGAACTTGTTTTGAATTTTAAAAAGGCTACTGCAGTGGAAGTTTTTGGACCCAAAATACATACTGTCCAAATTTGTAATATTGAAGGTTGTTTTCCCTTATAAGGGATTGATGTGGAGTATATATATTTGCTTTACTGCTTCAGGTGAGTGTCTGAAAGGTAATACTCATTAATAGTTTCCATGTTATGAAACAACCAATTTGCAAATGATCAGGATAATTGAAATACAGAACTTAATTTGCATTGCTCGAGATTCAGAGATAGAATTGCACCTGTTTTAGGAAAGGGTTCTATATTTTATGTAATTTTTCTTAACTTGCTCTACGTTTGGAAATGGATAAATAATCAACTGCTGCTCATTTCAGGGTCAAGCATTGGAAAAAATCAATATAGGTGATGTTTTGGACTGCAAAGGTGATTGGACAGGAGCACTTGAGGCATTTGAAGAGGGCTACATGTCACCCTTTAACTTGCTTTGGATTAAGGTTGCTGACAATAGGTTGGATGCATATTTTGACCAACACCAAAATATTTGTCTGATAAAACAAAATAATAAATATTAAAATATTTATCCGATATAAATTTGAAAAAATTTGTCAACTTGATACAATTAACAATTAAACACGTTAGCATTATCAACTTGACTAAGAAATCGAGTCTTTAGTTCGACATAGGTAACATAATCAACTTATCATTATCACATTATTATTTATAGTAAGCTTTACAGGAAATTATGATATCTATATTTCACGTTATTTTCTTAAATAAATAAATAAATGTTTATGAAAATAGAAATTGATGTTGTATGATTTATATATAATTAAAATAGTAAAACGTTGAAGTTAATAACCATTTTATCGATAACGAAGGTTATCAAATTTATAATACATGGTTACTAAAAATTACATATAATAAAATTTTACTTTTTATCATATCTTTCTTATTTTGTATATTTTTAGTATTATCGAATGCTACATATTTTATAAGGCAATTTTATCCCTTTTGGTATCAATCCAATTGATTTCATTAAAGAATGGCGATTAATACAAGCATATAAAAACAATGGGATTAATTCAAGGATTGAAAACATGAAGAAACCATGAGAGTAGTATATAAGTATTTTTATTTTTTCATTAACATTACAACTCATATGATTTGCAATAAGAAGGAACTAATCTTTTTTTTCTCCATCGTTTGTGAAAATGCTTAAATAAGGGCTCAAAGAAAAAAATGCTTAAATCAGGGCCCAACGTTTGCGAAAATGCTCAAATAAGTGACCAAAGAAAAAAATGCTCAAATAAGGATCCAACTTTTAGAAAATTGCTCAAATAAGTCTCTGTCGTCGTGTGGTTATCAAAATTCCATAATAAGATTATCAAAATTTCATATGGAGATTATCAAATTTTCAGGCCCTTATTTGAGCAATTAGCCATTTGATCATGTAACTAATTAGTTGGGTAACATATTAGTACAAAGTTAATTAAAAATTGGTTTATAATTGGACTATATATGGTTGATAAGTTATTATAAACAAAATAAAAGTACATGTGCAAATAAAGTCATAAAGTCAAGGAATACAAAGACTAATACAAAATATTTGTCCGATAAAACAAAATAATAAACATTAAAATATTTATCTGATATAAATTTGAAAAAATTTGTCAACTTGATACAATTAACAATCAAACACGTTAGCATTATCAACTTGATTAAGAAATCGAGTCTTTAGTTCGACATAGGTAACATAATCAACTTATCATTATCATATTATTATTTATAGTAAGCTTTACAGGAAATTATGATATCTATATTCCACGTTATTTTCTTAATTAAATTAATTAAATAAATAAATGTTTATGAAAGTAGAAATTGATCTTGTATGATTTATATATAATTAAAATAGTAAAACGTTGAAGTTAATAACCATTTTATCGATAACGAAGGTTATCAAATTTATAATACATGGTTACTAAAATTACATATAATAAAATTTTACTTTTTATCATATCTTTCTTATTTTGTATATTTTTAGTATTATCGGATGCTACATATTTCATAAGGCAATTTTTTCCCTTTTTGATATCAATCCGATTGATTTCATTAAAGAATGGCGATTGATACAAGCATATAAAAACAAGGGGATTAATTCAAGCATTGAAAACATGAAAAAACCATGAGAGTAGTATATAAGTATTTTTATATTTTCATTAACATTACAACTCATATGATTTGCAATAAGAAGGAACTAATCTTTTTTTTTCTCCATCGTTTGCGAAAATGCTTAAATAAGGGCTCAAAGAAAAAAAATGCTTAAATCAGGGCCCAACGTTTGCGAAAATGCTCAAATAAGTGCCCAAAGAAAAAAAAAGGCTCAAATAAGGGTCCAACTTTTAGAAAATTGCTCAAATAAGTCCATGCTGTCAATGTGTGGTTATCAAAATTCCATAATAAGATTATTTAAAATTTCATATGGAGATTATCAAATTTTCATTGTTTAGTTTTGCAAATATTAGGCCCTTATTTGAGCAATTAGCCATTTGATCATGTAACTAATAAGTTGGGTAATATTAGTACAAAGTTAATTAAAAATTGGTTTATAATTGGACTATATATGGTTGATAAGTTATTATAAACAAAATAAAAGTACATGTGCAAATAAAGTCATAAAGTCAAGGAATACAAAGACTAATACAAATATAATGAAGTATAACTAAATTTTCAATTTAAACCTAAAAATTTTAATTTCTACCCAATTTAGATCCAAATCTTTTTATCGTAACATTATCTAATCAATTTGAATCAAACAAATAATGTTTAAATTGAAAGGAAAGTCTTGCGTGTCTTAAATGTGCTACCTTCACACATTAAGCACTTGAGGACTTTTTTTTCCCATTTATCTATCAGCTTAATAAACAAAATGACCCTCAAACTATCACCAAAAGGACAAAAAGCCCCCTGAACTTTTGATTGGGACGATTAAGCCATTTATCAATATTGGAACAATTTAGCCTTTCATTCAATGAACTTTGCTACGTGAAGTTTTTTTTTTTAAAAAAATAAATGACTTCAAATTAACAGACAAAATAGCCTTCAAACTTTGACAAAATATTACAAAATGGTCCATGAAGGGCTATAATATCCCAAAATTGAGAATAAAAGAGCTTTTTGTTCCAATTGAAAGTTCGTGTCATTTTGTTCCTTTTGTGATAATTTGAAGGCCATTCCATTAGGTCTTTATCTATTGTGCATATTTGATCAAAGGTTTGGGGAAGAAAGGATGAAAAAAATGAAGGAAACGACCTTAAATGCATTTATTAGTACCTTCCCATTTCACTTTAATAAAGAAAAATTCTCAATACTTATGATAAAAAATTATTGCCTTTAAGGTTAGGAGTTCAAAATAATAATATTAGTTTTTTTAATCATATAAAATAATATTTTTTAAATTTGATAGAAAAATGTTAAAGAAAATTAACTTTAGATTTTTTTCTGTTCTTAGCTCGAAATAAGTTTCAAAAATTATTTATATGGAATGGTTATTGATATAGTTTGTACATATATAACTCTTTTGATAATTTATATAACATATCTGATTATGGTAATTTAGTCGGTGAATTATTTTTTCTCATTCATCAATTATTGTACATTCTAAAATCCTTATATTTGTAAATAATTATATAAATTTATATCTTTTTCAGACTCAAAAAAACTTGATTGATACATTAATCTTTACAATTGAAAAAAAAAAGACTTCAACATGTCAAATATACAATCAATGTTTATATGAAAGAAGATCAACGATGATGTCTATAAAAAGTTAATACTTGTTTTAATTACTAAGCTAATATTTAACACGCTAGCTAATAATTAATACAAATAATTTTTGTACTTATAATTTTTATTAAAATCATAACATGCTACAATAATATTTATTGCTTACAATATTTTTTTTTAAAAAATTAGTCTTTTAAAAAATAACAAGTACATTAAATCACCCAATATGCAACTTGAAATATATTTTAACACAATTTTCAAACCCACGTGTGAAACACGTGACAAAGTACTAGTAAGGTTATAAAAAACTAAAAATTCATCATGATGGTCAAAAATTGCATTCAATTGAAAGACCCGCTAAACTAAGATAGTGAAGTACCATAAAAGATTTCGGCCTTGACCCTAAGGTTTAATTCAAATGGTCTCGTCTCCACCTTCTAAGTGGAGAGGTTCCAATAGGTTTGAGATTCGAATTTCAACTCTTAATGTAGCCAAAAAAAAAATAGATTTCAACCTATGTACACATGAATTAGAATGTCAAGAATGAATAAATTGATTATAAAGTTAGTATTAATTGTATCTGACTGTTCAGAATTCGGTTGGAGGGATGTCTGGATTTTCTGATGACCACTTCAACTTAAAGATGAAGTAAGTATATGCAGTCAGTGGACATTAATCTTCTATTCAAATTTCACTTCTAATATTGCTATTGATGAATTCCTTTTAAAATGCTCTACTCTCATTATCAGGACCAATGATGGAGTTCGATCGTAGAGGTACTTTTACACAAGTAATAAAGTTGTTATTCCATTTATTTGAGAAACTAGTAATCTTGTTACCTTCAAAAAAAAAAAAGTAATATTGTTTCCTATTGGATACTCCCTCCGTCCCATATTATTTGTCCCTTTTGGATCAAAGTTTCCTAACTTTGACCTTTAATTATAAAAAAATTATATAAAAATAAATTTTAAAAAGTTATGTTTTGATTAAGTTAAATCTTAAACTTTTCAAAACATATTTTTTTTTAAAATTTGATTATATATATATATATATATTTTGTAATTAAAGGTCAAATGTTTGATTGATTTGACCTAAAATGAACAGATAATATGGGACGGAGGGAGTACTAATTACTGAAAATCCTTCACATTAACATCACAGAACAGCAAATGGACAACCTCCACATGCTTTCGCCATTGCAGCAAAAGAGACTAGTGAAGTCCATGTCTCAAAGTGCCCTTGCTTCTTGATATCCGGCAATTCTTGAGGAATCAGTGCCAAAGCCAAAGATATGTGGCAAGAAATTAAAAAGGTTGGTGGATATATATATATATAATTCCATTGTTTTCTGGTTTCATGCATGTCAGTCTTCAATATTTCTGAATAATGTCTCAAGATTGATTTTCCATATAGAAGACTGGTTTCTTTTATTTTGCACAAAAATATAGAAGACTGGCTATATGTATGTAATGGTAATACAAAGTTTGTGGGTTGATTATTCTTTTGGTTCGTTGTTATAGCATGGGTCATTTGGCAACCTTGGTCATGAAGAATCTCCACCATCAGAATTAGGATCATCAATTGGAGCAGCCTCTTTTAATGTTCCTGCTGGTTCTGTCCGTAGAGTTACATTACATGGGACTGTCCAGAAATAAAATTTGGAGATGAGACATACCACAAGTTTTTTTGAGACATACCACAAATTAGTAGCATTACTTATCTGAAAACTTTATAAAACTTAATTTCAGGAAGTTATTATATGACTTGGACTAATCAGATATGCAAAACATATATTATGGCATTTTAAGGGACGCAGCAGCACGTATAGCCCATGATGCTATTTTTGGTAAAAAAACTGCTTGACTTTTAGTATAGCAAAAAGTTCATATTTTATCATCTCAAACTTAAAAAACCAGAGAGACTTATCTTTCAGAGAGAATGATAATGCTAACATAATAAAATTTGTGTTTTTTTAAGACCATTCCAAATGTGAATCACAGATAGAATCATGTCAAAGACCAATTCTTGAAGTCAATTGCAAAAAGCTTCCTGACTGGTGACATTAAATGATTTTTCCTACTCAGAAAACAAAAGTTACATATATTCCAAATTGTTGTAGAGAAATTTAAAGCCAGAAAAAGTTTTCAGGTACCCTGTTACTCTCTTTACTGAGCTATACTACCTTAATGCAGGAGGGACGATATGGACAGGTATTCCTATGTCAAGTTCAAACAGAATGATTATTGTTTAATGAATTCATGAGAAGTTTCATTGTAGAACAAGAAATTTCGGCCCAATAAGAATTTTCTACGAATTTATTTTAAGAATTTATCCATAAATTTATTGGATATTTTCTAAAGAAAATTGGTAGATAAATATGATACATGGCCTAACCAATCAGATTTCAATATTTAATGGTTTGACCTATCAAAATTAATCTATGAGTCATCACCTGGAAATTGCCAAGGAAATTACCCGAAAACTTCCCTAGAGCATCATCCACCGTTGGATTTTACTTTGCTTGCAAGTAAATCAGATTAGTATTAAATGCACAAGGAATTTCCTCCACTATATAAAGGGAGTCTCCAAAGCTATTTGACACACAATTCAGAAAGCAGAAAAGGTCTGAAGCAGAAAAGCTCTGAAGCAGAAAAGCTCTGAAGTATTTTCAGATGTTCTTATTCTGATCTTCACCAAATCTTAAGAAATCATTATTTCGATCTTCACCAACACATTCGGAGGAGATTATTTTCGTTTGTTCAAGATTAAGTCATCGAGACCCTTGAATTAAATTATCAATTCAAGATTGAGTCATCAAGACCCTTGGATTAAATTATCAATTCAAGATTGAGTCATCGAGACCCTTGAATTAAATTATCAATTCAAGAACAAGTCATCGAGACCCTTGAATCGAATTATTATCAATTCAAAACTAAGCCGTCTTGACCCTTGAATTAGATTGTCAATTCAAGACCAAGTCATTCGACCCTTGAATCAAATTAAATCAAACTCTCAAATTATCATCAAGTCCAAGATCAAGTCATTTGACCCTTGAAGCAGAATTTTGCAAAGGAGAAGAATCAGAGGACAATTTCTTATTATTAGAATTTCCAAAGATTGTACCCGCATTCATCAATCAATAAAATTATTATTTGGCTCCAATCTTTCTTGTCTTATTTTTAGACTTAGAAATTTTGTATGTTACAAATTTTTGCACACCCAGTGGAACCATCTTTGCCTCTCATCTCCTCTCCAGAAATTCAAATCATCAAAAAACTTCGATGGCTTCGTTGGAGGAACAAGTTGCATCCCTCGCTAAAGCTGTGGAATCATTAGCCAACAACATCAAAGAAAAGGATGAACAAATTTCTTTTCTAATGATGGAAGTTGCTGAAAATAAAGGCAAAGACAAGCCTCAAATTCTCTAACAAGTTGATGAAACTGCTGCTGAAAACAGTATCAAGAAAAATGATCAAGAATTTGGTGAAAATTCCATCAAAGTTGCTGCAGAAGATCTTCAAAGTATTTCTTCTGATCAAATCAAGCAACTCATCAAAGGGGCAATCAAAGATCAAGCAGAAAATATTGCTCCTCTTTCCTACACTTATGCAAAGCCTTATTCCCAAAGAATTGATTGCATGAAGATGCCTGACAACTATCAACCGCCAAAGTTTCAACAGTTTGATGGCAAAGGAAACCCAAGACAACATGTAGCCCACTTTGTGGAAACATGCAACAATGCTGGCACTTATGGAGACCTTATGGTTAAGCAATTTGTTCGCTCGTTGAAGGGCAATGCTTTTGATTGGTATACAGATCTCGAACCTGGGCCAATTGACAATTGGGAGCAACTTGAACATGAATTCCTAAATCGATTCTATAGCACTCGATGCATTGTCAGTTTGATTGAACTCACAAGTACACACCAACGCAAAGATGAAGCTGTGATTGACTACATAAATAGGTGGAGAAATCTCAGTCTCAATTGCAAAGAAAAATTATATGAAATTTCTGCACTGGATATGTGCATCCAAGGCATGAACTGGACCCTGCGTTATATTCTTCAAGGCATTAAGCCAAAAACTTTTGAGGAATTAGCAACTCGAGCACATGATATGGAGCTTAGCATTGCAGTTGGTGGCAATCAAGAGGCGTCTGTTCGAGAACCAACAGAACACAAAGGGGGCAAATTTGTGACCAAAGAAGTTGAAAGCAAGCAGTCCATGGCAGTAAGCATAAAGCCTTTCAAGACAGCCAGTGACTCCAAAAAGGTGAATTCCAAATCCTCCCAAGGAAAAATCAAAGTTTCCTTGAAAGAAAAGCGAGAAAAGGAATATCCATTCCTTGATTCTGATGTCCCAAAGATGTTGAAAGAACTTTTGAAATTTGATCTCATTTAGTTGCCTGAAAAAAACGGCCTGAAGAAGTTGATAAAGTGAATGATCCAAACTATTGCAAGTTTCATCGTTTGATCAGTCATCCAGTGGAAAAATGTTTCATTCTCAAAGACAAAATCATGGAGCTTTACAAAGAAGGAATGATTGCGTTTGACGATGAAGCCGCAACATCAAATTTTGTCACGACAATTCCAACTCCAAGTATGAAATTTGGATCTTTTGATCCTGTGAAGATGCATGCCAAGTCAACTCAAAATGAGGATGTCAAGCAAGCCAATGGGGGCAATGCTCGCTCCTAAGTACGAGCCTAAACTGCACACAAAACGGGGGAAAAAGAAGAGCTCGCTAAGTTGAAAATCCTGTAAAGGATGACTTAGGCAAAAGTTAGAGCACAAAAAAAAAAGCTCGCGAAGTTGAAAATCCTGCAAAGGACGACTTTGGCAAAACTTAGAGCACAAAAATAAATGAACTACGTAAATGACTTGATCCTTCATATTTGAAGGTACGTAGGCAGCCTGATTAAAATTGTCAAGTTCAGTCACACCAAAAAAAAAAACCTTTGAACCTAGTTTTGGTTCAATTCTTTCAAAGTCTCAAAATTGGCAAAGACATATGGAGAAAGTATTTTGCAAATATTTTCTCAAGCCATGGAAAATTGCAAACAAAACCACCAAGGATCTTCTCAAAGTACTCCATGCAAAGGTGTAAGCAAATTTAGCACCGAAAAGCATATCAAGATTCAAGACTTGCCTACTTGCTACATTTCAAATCGTGTATGTAAACAAGTCTTGAGGGGGCATTTGTAGAACAAGAAATTTCGGTCCAAAAAGAATTTTCTACGAATTTATTTTAAGATCCTTAAATTTATTGGCTATTTTCTAAAGAAAATTGGTAGATAAATATGACACATGGTCTAACCAATCAGATTTCAATATTTAATGGTTTGACCTATCAAAATTAATCTATGAGTCATCACCTGGAAATTGCCAAGGAAATTACCCGAAAGCTTCCCTAGAGCATCATCCACCGTTGGATTTTACTTTGCTTGCAAGTAAATCAGATTAGTATTAAATGCACAAGGAATTTCCTCCACTATATAAAGGGAGTCTCCAAAGCTATTTGACACACAATTCAGAAAGCAGAAAAGCTCTGAAGTATTTTCAGATGTTCTTATTCTGATCTTCACCAACACATTTGGAGGAGATTATTTTCGTTTGTTCAAGATTAAGTCATCAAGACCCTTGAATTAAATTATGAATTCAATATTGAGTCATCGAGACCCTTGAATCAAATTATCAATTAAGATTGAGTCATCGAAACCCTTGAATTAAATTATCAATTCAAGAACAAGTCATCGAGACCCTTGAATCGAATTATTATCAATTCAAGACCAAGCCGTCAAGACCCTTGAATTAGATTATCAGGGTGATGATAAAAAATAATTGGTCAATCATACTTAATGGTCAGAATTATTTAATTTTCAATTAAAATCTTAAAATTCTTAAGAGAAATCATGGTAATTTCTTTAAATATACCAAAACCTTTTTTTTAATCAACAGGCAATAATTACTTTTTTTAAGAGAGATATTTTAAATTTCAAACATTTAAATAATGAAAATAGCCTAATACTCTAATTGATTTGGTTTGGAAAATATTCACTAATTAATTACTTGATTGATAATTTAATTAAAATTTAAACATATCCCAAACATAATGCTAAATAATTTGTAAATAAAATTTGAAAATTTATCTTTCAAAAAAATTTGAAAATTTACTTGAAAAGAATAATTTGAAAAATAATTTTTGTTCAAATTAATTAATATATAAGATTAATTGACAAATATTATTTATATTAATATATATAAGATACTTTTCTGAAAAAAAAATCAATAATATTCTATTAGAACTCAAAAACTATGCGAAACAATAACATAATTAGCATTTCAATATTTTTTTTTCAATCTAAAAAAAAATCCTTGAGTGATTTTCTTCTTCATTTTCTTTTCTTTAACGTCTTGCATTTTTTTAGATTGAAATCATACATCGCAGGGTTAACTTTCGACATACATACATACATCGTGTGCTTCAGAATCTAATATTTGACTATGTATAGTGAACTGATTTTTTAATATTGTTAGACCTAAACAACATCAATTAAAGAAACATTATAGTTAATCAATTAGGATACAGATTTTCTTAACAATAGTGGTAAGTTTGATTACTTAATCAATTGACAATTTGGCTAATACAAATTGATTGACGAGAGAATTTATGATGCTTTAAAACTTAATTTGCAATTTAGCAAAATTTTACGTGAATTAGCATTTCTTTTTTTTTTGGTACACTAAGTAGCTTTTTTTTTTTTTTATAGACGTGCTCCGTTGTGATGCTCTCACTTTTCAATGTGATGCTCTCATTCAATTCTGACCATTGGATGCAACATCTATTTTCTTGACCGTCGGATACTAAAAGGTTTAACCTACTAAACCAGTTTTAAAAGCCTTTTGGAATGAATTCATATGTGGTAGTCCTCGTGATAGATTTTTATACCTTTTTTTATTCCAACCGTTGATATCAACTCCTTTTTTTACTTGATTTATTATTTTTTTCACTAACTTTTTTACATTGTATTTTTTTATCCATTTTTTTTCTTCTTCGCTTCCTGTTTTGAGCCCTAACTAGATCACCAACAACACAGCCGCGTCATACCCAACATCAAAATCATCCTCCAAAACTCAAAATCATTCTCAAACCCTTTTAAATCACAAAATCCCAAAACTCCAATTTACTGGAACCCTAACCACGAGTTTGAAAATTTGTGAGATTCCCGTTCATCGTTCTACTACTCCACCAAGACCCTCAGCCTATTTCGAGTTCGAGAGAAAAGAGAGATGGAAGAGAAGACGCCAGCAACGTCGAAGCCAAAAAGATTAGCACTCCCATAATTACTGCAGAACTTGAATTTGGTAATAAGTAATAATGTGAACATAACACGTATGGTAAAAGGTCGAATTGGGAAAACCATTTTAGGGCAGGTAAGGATTAGTCCGTTCAAGATATTATTTGTAATCTTTCACTTAATTTTTTCCTCTTATAGCCGTAGTCATGTTATTATATATTTATGGGTGTCTTGAGTTCTTCAACTTTTCTTGTTGGATTCTTTTTCCATTACTTACGCTCTAATATATCACATCAGGCCTCAACTTCTATTGTCTATTTGCACTCCTATGGTTTGGACTTTTTCCATAGTTGATTATCTTCTTGTCTGCAGGTTGCTAAGAGCCTAAGAGCATCAAGATTGTAATGACTTCGAGATTAGCATCAGTTGTTATCACCCTTGACATGGAAAGAATCCAAGATGCACAGTTGTATATAGATGCAAATGTTGTGAAAAAATCAATTCTGCAAACTCCGAAAATTAAACTAAAGGAGCAGGTCAGATTTCCTATTGATGGTGATGACACTGACACTTTGGATTCTTAACATCTTCTGTTGTGTTATTCTGCAACATGTGAAGGTTTTGGATGTTGGAAAACTACAAGTTGTTCCTCCTGATGATAGAAGCAAAATTCATTTCGATCTTCATTCTCTTAAAAATTTGCTTCCTCTAATTGTGGTGATTGGTGAAGGTGAGCTTTGAGATTCTTTGTGGTTGGAGATTTTAAGAGAACTCACATGCTTATTTTGATGTCCTTGGCTGGTAGGGCATAAAAATTGTTGAACGTGCTGTTATTGCTGAGAAGAAGAATGAGAAGCAGAAAGATCAGAAAGAAAAGTTGTACCACTTGCTTGTATAAGGGTTAGTTTAGCTTTTGATAGATTTCAGTAATTTCATTCTGTTGTAGCTGTAGCTGCTTGTCTCTTTCAAATGGTTTTGAATGTGCCTTAAACCTGAAAATTGTGTTGTATGCATGCCATAAAATAGTATAATTTGGACAAAGTATGCTATAACTTATTTTGGCAATTGTGTCTAAATTTTTGTATTTCCTTCGTTATACAACTTAATTGATGTCACTGTTGTTCATCACCCACCCCTGGGTAAGGGAAATGCTGGAAAAATTAGATGTTTAAAAAATAAAAACAGCCCACACACAAACAAACACCTGTTGCTAAAGACTAGGAAAAGCAACCGGGGAATCGAAACAACTCCAGAAGGAAAAAACTGGATTTCTCTGATTAGAAGAAAAAGACCATAACAGAGATGCTTGATGTGGAGTACTTTAATTATAATTACCTTGAGTTCAATTGAGGCTTTGGATGTAGAATTTGAATTTGATGATGTATCAACTTGGGAGTAGAATGCTATTCTGCCTTCAATGGATGATAATGCAATAGAGACATTTAGAATTTGAGCTAAGAATGGAACAATTAAATTCCAATAGCAAATTGAAAGAGCTTTGAAAGAGACAACAACAGAAAACTGGAATTTAACGAGTCAATCTTGCTTGTGTGATGTATATTGTTGTTATAAAATTATAGCATTTTTCATCCTTTTCCCCTATTCAATCTTTCTAATCATTAGAAATATATTGCGCATATTTTCAGCATGGGGCTCCGAGTAGTTATGGGCATTGAAGGAATTAATGAACGGAAGACGTTTAGTAACCATGTCATGGAAATGGAGCAGATATTGGGAATTGAAGCTGCAAGAACATGCATGAGCATGTTCATTATGACATGGCCAATCATGGAATGAGCATCGACATACGCCATATGATGCTTTTGGTAGATGTTATGACATTTAGGGTTGGTTTTCTGCTCACATTCATTGTGTTGGAGACCAAGGACAAAACTTTAGTTATTCTTTTCCGTTTTTCTATTCTATAATGAAAATTTAGATTATACATGGACCTTTGGTTTTATGGACATAAAATTTTCAGGACAATATATGACTACATGTACATTATTGTTGTATTAGGGGGAAGTTCTTGGCATCACAAGATTTGGGTATAAAGTATATCAGTTTGAGGATACTAAATTTTGCGTTTTGTTTCATTATTAGATGACACTAAACTAATATATATGGGGTTTATTCAATTAATTATGATGAAAATATGGATTAAAGCACTTTTTAAAACTAATTTTGGGTATATAAGAAAAAATGTCAATCTCTAATGAATTTTCGATACGGTGCTTATAATTATTTGGGGATGATGAGAAATGATTTGGGTATAAAGTATATCAGTTTGGCGATACTAAATATTGCATTTTGTTTAATTATTAGATGACACAAAATTCATACGGATGGGTTTATTCAAATTAGGATGAAAAATATGGATTAAACACGTTTGAAGCCAATTTTGGGTATATAAAAAAATGCCAATCTCTAAAGAATTTGGGGATGTTGCATATGATTATTTGGGGATGATGAGAAATGATTTGGGTATAAAGTATATCAGTTTGGGTATATAAGAAAAAATGTCAATCTCTAATGAATTTTGGGTACGGTGCTTATAATTATTTGGGGATGATGAGAAATGATCTGGGTATAAAGTATATCAGTTTGGGGATACTGAATATTGCATTTTGTTTAATTATTAGATGACACAAAATTCATATAGACGGGGTTTATTCAATTAATTAGGATGAAAATATGGATTAAAGCACGTTTAAAGCCAATTTTGGGTATATAAAAAATGACAATCTCTAAAGAATTTTGGGATGGTGCATATGATTATGTGGGGATGATGAGAAATGATTTGGGTATAAAGTATATCAGTTTGGAGATATTGAATTTTGCATTTTGTTTAATTATTAGATGGCACAAAATTCATATAGACATGGTTTATTCAATGAATTAGGATGAAAATATGGATTAAAACACGTTTAAACCCAATTTTAGGTATATAAAAAAAATGTCAATCTCTAAAGAATTTGGGGATGGTGCATATGATTATGTGGGGATGATGAGAAATGATTTGGGTATAAAGTATATCACTTTGGGAATATTGAATTTTGCATGTTGTTTAATTATTAGATGGCACTACATTCATATAGACTGGGATTATTCAATTAATTAGGATGAAAATATGGATTAAAGCACGTTTAAAGCCAATTTTGGGTCTATAAGAAAAAATGTCAATGTCTAATGAATTTGGGGATGGTGCTTATGATTATTTGGGGATGATGAGTAATATCAAGTGTGGAATACCTTTTAATCTATCTTCAAGAATGTCTAGACATTCAAATTACTTGTGCAACAATACATCTTGTTTTCATTTGAAATGATCCTTTTTTTTTAGCCACAACATTTGAAGTGATCCTTGTCCAAACATGTCATCTCTAATAATGAGTTTTTTTTTTCCCAATAAGGTGTTTTTGAACAAAGTTTATGAAGTCCTACTCATGCTGGATGTAACGTAGAAAAAGTATGTTGAGAAGAATGTACTATTGTATGGCTATTTCAATCAAACTCTTATATTTTGAACAAACTCTATTTTCATGAATGAATGGTTATGTATTATAGTTAGAATATTGCATATCTAGTGATTAAGATGTGTTAGTTGGAATTTTTGCCTTGTGATTAGATAGTGTATAACATGAAATATTATATACGTATAGATATATTGTATTGTATATAAATTGTTTGACAGGTTTAATTTGAGGCATGCGCAAAATTCAGCATCCCCAAAGTGATATACTCTATACCCAAATCATTCTCATCATTCCCAAATAATCATAAGCACCCCCATCCCCAAATTCATTAGAGATTGACATCATATCTTATATACCCAAAATTGCCTTTAAACGTGCTTTAATCCATATTTTCATCCTAATTAATTAAATAAACCCCGTCTATAAGAATTTAGTGTTATCTAATAATTAAACAAAATACAAAATTCAGTATCCCTAAACTGATATACTTTATACCCAAATCATTTCTCATCATCCCCAAATTTTTTAGAGTTTGACATTTTTTTATATGCCCAAAATTGACTTTAAACGTGTTTTAAACCATATTTTCATCCTAATTAATTGAATAAACCATGTCTATATGAATTTAGTGTCATCTAATAGTTCAACAAAATACAATATTCAGTATCCCCAAACTGATATACTTTATACCCAACTCATTTCTCATCATCCCCAAATAATCATTTGCACCATCCCCAAATTCTTTCGAGATTGCCATTTTTATTATATAGCCAAAATTGGCTTTAAACGTGTTTTAATCCATATTTTCATTCTAATTAATTGAATAAACCCAGTCTAAATGAATTTAGTGCCATCTAATAATTAAACAACATGCAAAATTCAGCATCTCCAAACTGATATAATTTATACCCAAATCATTTCTCAACATCCCCAAATAATCATATGCACCTTCCCCAAATTCTTTCGAGATTGACATTTTTTGTACTTACTTTTCAAGATTATATCTATATTTGAAGAGACTTTCTGGTCGAGATTGACATTTTTTATACTTACTTTTCATGATTATATCTATATTTGAAGAGACTTTTTGGTAGACTATTAGATTCAAGGATATTTCTCATACTTTCTTTTTTTTTTTTGGCTAAAGGTATCTCAAGGCTTTTAGTCCGAGACTAATATCTTTAAGATATTAATAGCGTCATATCTTTGTTCATTTTGATGCCTCAAAATGAAATTTTCACTAAATAAAAATCGTAGGTAGAAATCAAATTTTCAATATATCTAAAAAATCAATTTTCAATATTATCAGGTCCATGATTGCTTGGTAGAAATTGCTCACGCCCTGGCTCTTCCTATAAACCATGCATTTACAAATATTATTGCATTCTTTTTTTTTTGGCAATAATATTATTGCATTCTAAGGAATATCATATTAGTTACATTACTAGCTTCGACCGATTTTCTTGAGACAACAGGAATTGGTGGACCGTGGAAGAAGCCAAAGTGTCCTTCATAATAGCTTGATGCAGGGAAGATTTGGAATGTCAGATTCTTGACTATCCTTTCAGTTCCCACAACTCAAAAACTTGTAGATGGTAATAAAAGATGTTTTAGTGCAAGGAGAAGCATTTTGCGCCTGTTTTGGGGTTTGATTAATTAACATCCTTTATCAATCAATAGTACATTGAAAAAGAAGAGAGAGAGCAATCACAGGAATGTACAAATTAAGTAGATCTGTTCTAGACTAATGCAGCAGAGAACGACTATGCTTGAAAGTCCACAGCAATTTTACCATGTTCCCTTCAATCCCTAGTTCACTAGCATGATCTACTCTAAATCACAAACCTTGCAGCTTTCCCAAAAGCCTGACGAAAATGAAAAAAGGTAATGATTAATAAGGTCATTAGATTGCTAAGTGCTTTTTAGTTGAAGACCATGCTAGAAGCAATGCATGAGATAAAAATTTATGTAGGTGGAAAATTCAAGGAATGCAAAATATGAGCCTACCTTGGTTGAGTGTTTTAAAATGGTAACGTTGCAGGCATTGCTTGTGCGGTCACGGGACAGGAGAAGCCTTGTATGTGGAATGCTTTTCCAACTCTCTCCAAGAGCTGGTTTCAAAGTCCCTCCCTCACCACCTACTGCGTGGTTAGTCACCTATAACAAGATTCATAGTGAATAGCTATTCCAAGGGGAAGAGTTATATGGATTTAGAGTTTTATTGGTCAAGCCATGCTACATCTGAACTGCTTCAAAGGCAAAACTTACTAGTACTGCAAGATTATGCTGATCTGCAAGCTTTTTCAGCAAATAACCAGCATATACCATCAAAGCACGCCCTGTATCCATCAAGTGTGAATCAATGATTCCTTATATCCATACTAGGAGTACTATACAAATAAATAAACACATAAAGTAGACTTTCTAATTATTAGCATGGGAAACATAGAAAACCATTCATTTTTGTTCTTTTACCCAGAAAAAGAACTTTATATATGAGCATTCTCAACCACTATACTACATTATTATACTCCTTGAAACTATTGTACAAATATTTTTCTGTTTCTATTTTCTCAATTACATTCAAAATTGCCTTTGAAACACTGATAAATCTATAATTTAGCAACACTATAACAACTATGAATTATGAACTAACAGCACCCTAAACTAACATTGATTCAACAAAACCTAACCTAATTAAACTAATTAACTAAAGCAAACTAACACAACCTAAACTAATTAAACTAACAACAAGCAGTTTTAGCAAATTAACAGCAATTTTAACATTAGAGTAAAATAACAGCAATTTAGCAACAATATAACAAAACTAACAACAATCCGATTTTTCAAGAATTAAACTAACCGCATATTAGCAACTATGAACTAACAGCATATTAAACTAAAAATTAATTAAAGGAAATTAGGAATTACCTTCTTTACCGTTAGGGTTTTCCATTGGGGATTGGGATTTGCAAAACTGGCCACCAAAGAAGGATTACAATCTGTGGTGATGAGGGAATGGCAAATGGGTAGAGAATTTCGAACAAGAAAATTGAAAAATTTGAAAGAAAAAACGATTTGCCCAACAAGGACTAGTAATAGTAGTGCACTTGAAGTTAGCGTGTTAGACTGCCAATGACAACATGTAAATAATCTTTGAGTTCATATGGGCTATTGAAATGGAACTATACCTAGTTGGAGAGGAATGGCAGAGATTATATATCAGCAAATCACAGTCTGAAGAAGCAATCTTTGAGGGTTAGAATTAGATTTCAAGCTTTGAAAAGAGTAGCTAATAAAAAACGAAGCAGAAAATGAAGAAGAAAAGAATAAAAAATAAAAAAGTTAGAAAAAAATAATAAATCAAGTAAAAAAAGGAGTTGATATCAACGGTTGGAATAAAAAATGTGTAAAAATTTATCACGAGGACTACCACATATGAATTCATTCCAAAAGGTTCTTAAAACCACCTTTTAGTATCCGACGGTCAAGAAAATAGATGTTGCATCCAATGGTTAGAATTGAATAGGAGCATCACAACGAAAAGTGGGAGCATCACAACGGAAGCACCGAAGTCTAGACTTTTCTTTTTCCCAAAAGTAGCATTTCATTATTGAATCATGGTTTCGGTACAAAAAAAGGTAAATCATGGTTTGGATACAATCAAGACTATTAAAACATGGAAATAAGTAGTTCTTTTCAAAAAAAAAAAACGTTACCAACTTAGGATGTAATTAACATTAACATAATTAATTAATATTATTTATTTATATGGTAACTTGCTAAATTAATTAAAATTGATATACGGTACGTATAAAATAAATTTCTTAAAAAATCAACCTTATTCTATTTAAACTAAAAAATAAAGAAATTTTAAAATTTAGCGAAATGTTAGATGATTAAAATATTTCGGTAAATCATGGTTTTTGAATTTAAACATAACTATTAAAATGAGGTTACCTAAGTAGTAGGGGTAGCATAGTCAGTATAAACTTGTAATTATTTAATTATGTTACTATTTTAATTTTTTGAAAAAATTATTCAAAATTCATTGATGAAGAAATCTCCATTGGAAATAATTATTTACACTAAGAATTCAATCCAAAATAAAGAAATGAATTAAGAAATTTGTATATATTACAAAAAAAGGGTTTAGTAAATTTAATACTACAAATTAACAAAATTTTTAAAAGGTAGATATTTCTCTTTGTTTTCTTTTAGTTCAAAAAAGGTAGATATTTCTTGGTGTCTTCTTAAACATAAAAACATTAGTAAATATAGAGAAAACATAGGTAAAAAATACCTTTGAAGAAAGAAACTAAAGGAGAAAACAGTTGAGAGCAATGTTATAAGAGAAAACACAATAGATAGACATATATAGTTTTGAAGGAAATTTTTTAGATAAAATAGCATAGCATTTAGAGAGAAAAGAAAACGATAGTGAAAAAAAGATGGCAAAATAGGAAAAAGAGCTGGAGAGCATTACATTTGAGAAAAATGGCAAATTAGGTTGATACTTGATAGTGATATGGGTGTTTATATAGGGAATGAAATAGTTTAAAAATTTATGTAATTAATACTATTATTATTGATTATGAAATCATGAATGAAAATTGGAAGTTATTTACGGCAGATAATTATGTTAAATTGGGCACAAAAGAAAAAAAAAGAAAGAAAATAACCATATGCAATTGTGTTGCTTATTTCATGCCATAAGTAAATGGTTATGATTATATATTGTCCTAAATAGTTAGAGTAATTTAAGAAATATATATATATATGTAGATAATAATGATAAAAAAATCGGTGAATCAATATTTTCCATATTGAACTCTTAGTCAACATTAAATAGATTAAAATATTTTAATTAAAATAAAATTTTAAATAATTTATTTCATTATTATTTAATTAAACATACGTGTCAATAAAAGATTATGCCACGTTTTTTCTCTTTATTGTATAAGTTTGACAAGTAATTAAAGAATGATATCTTTTGATATTATATCCCAAATATGTGTTAATCTTCTTAATTTAGGTGATAATTTCTTTCCAAAGTTAATTTTGATGTTTTATTTAATATATATTTTGAAAAAATAAATTCAATAAAAGAGCATGACACTTGTCGTGATTTGGAGGCCTTAACATTTAATGAGTTACCATTTTCAAAGTGTACATTGTTATCATTATATATATATATATATATATATATATATGATGGAGAATTTATTACATGGGACAGACCCACCACGTCATCTATGGGACCAACCAATAATACGTAGACAACACATCAATTTTCTAAAACCCTATCCCAATAATATCTCAAATTTGGGGACTTACCCTTAATACAAGATTTATTTTAAAAGGGGGCTAAACCTTGGGCTAAAATCGTGCCTAAATTTAAGAAGATCATTTGACATGGTAATATTCTATTGATTAGTCCCATGGATGATGTGATGGGTCCGTCCCACCTAATAATTTCTCATATATGATGGGAGAGAAAGCAAGAAACATGTTTACTTTTGCATAAGTTCAGGAAATTTCCTTTCTCTTATGAATGAAAAAAAAAAAACCCCTATGTTTCTTTTTTCATTTTTCTTGCTATATGGCAAAAATGGGAGCAGAAGTCAGCAGTTCATTGTTAGTGAGGGCTTTGAATGGACATATTGAAGAACATAGTCAGATTCATGGTGGGAATTCAGATATTTTGATTACCAAAGACTTGTTGAGAAGTTTGTCAAAGGCTGCAACCAAAGAAATAGTAGATCTTGAATCTAAGGTCAGAATTATTTGAGATTCTTCTTTTTTTTTCTGAAATAAATTCCAATAACTCATCTTCGAGTGTAGTTGGAATTCCTCAATTAATTTTCTTTAAATCCCATATGAAATTTTCAGGCCATTATTTAATACAGATAAGAAGGGGTTGTTTAACCTAAATGTAATGTTTATATAGTATTTTATCAAGGTATATCTTCATTCTTTATGAAACATCTGACATCTTCAGATTTTGGTTTTATCTAACTTGTGGGTTTTTCCAGTTATTTTTTTTCTCTTATTAAGGATAAAGCTTGAATTGTTTTTTGGCCATCTACCTTCTGATTATATATTGAATTTTTTCTTCTATATAGTTCATGATCTAAGCACTTTTTGTTCCATATTGTTTCCTCATCATGCAGGCTGGCAAATTCCAGACTTAAATAGGTAATTCACCCAAGTCATCATTTATCATGTTTCACCTTTTGCAATGATACTCATGGAACTATACTACAATCACACTTTTTTTTTGTGTATGCAGCTGATTTTTTCCCTCTTTGCAGTTCATTGTGGTGCAAGATTACTCGGGTGTGAGCACTAGGCACTCTTTTATTGGAATTGGATTAGATTTCTTTGGCCTCCAATTTTTTTATTTGCTTTTTTGTTTGTTTGTTTGTATGCTTTTTTTTTGCTTTTTTAGTGGACAATTGCAAAATGATTTGTAGTCAGCAATATGAGTTCGGGTCAAAGAGAAAGATCAGGATCAAAATAATCTCACGAGTGAAAAGAATTTCATCAAATACACGTGTCTTTCATGATCTTTTATGGTATTAGTAAAAAAAAATTAAAAATTAAAACACAGACAATTTGTAGTATTCAACAATTTGGTTCAGGCAAGCCAACATTTGAGGTTTTTGTAGTAGTTTCTGCATTTTTTAGTGTCAATAGGAGAAACAGTACTATGCCAGGAATCCCTGGATAGATCTCCCTAACAGATTGGAGCTGGAGTAAGTTTGTCTAATTGGTTGTTCTTTGTGTTTTAATCTTAAACACTTACTGTGTTATTTATTTCTGATATTTATTGTATGCTTTTGCAGAGAGAGAGAGAGAGAGTGAGAGAGAGAGAGAGAGAGAAGAGAGAGTAGAGATTGACTAGAAGCATGCCAATGATTGTATAGTTTCTGTTATCAGATACCTAACAAGTTTTTCAATTTATGTATGAAAGTATTGACTTATGGTTGTTATATATAAGAAGGTTGATTCATATGTTCTACTTCCCTTTTCATGTTTACTGTTTCATATAATTTCATATCAAAGTAGTTTCAGATTACAAATAAAGGATTTTATGATGAATTTTTAGAATACAATTGAGATAAAGTATTGTGTAAATCGTTTCTGATTAATTATACAACAATAAAATAATTGAAATTTTAGCTAAATGCATTTTACCAAATCAAAAACAGGTTTCCAATTGAATTTATAAGCTCATTGGACATTATACAAGCCATTCAAGAGTGTTGGGGCTTTTTTTTCCTAAAAATCGGGCCTAAAGAAATAGATTATTCATTATTCATTTTATTTTGGAGAGATTATTCATATTGGAGTGGCAGGCAAATTCCGAGTTTTTATCTGTATTTTTTGTCACAGAGGAGAAGGCCAAGTCGGAGACGCCTTGGCTGGAGATTTCGTGGATAGGGGAGAGAGTGGAGGTGCTGGGACAGAGCATAGGTATGGAGGGTTTTTTTAGCAGATGAGGCTAGGAGGCGACTGTCTAAGGAGAATTTAAGGGAGGAGATGCCATTCATGTGGCTGGTTAGGGTTTGGGAGAGGGGCTTAAGGAGTGAAAGGTTCGATGATCTGTTGAAGGAATCATAAACAAAGAATTTGTGTTTACTATGGGATTTTATAAAGTGTTTTTTATGATTGTTGTGTTTACTATCAGTTGGTAGAATAATTATTCCCCATCTACATTTGTACTATTATCTATTAACAATAATGTGTACCATTACATATCTATTACCCTTTGAAATGGAACTCTAATGTTGTTTCAATTAGTTTAATCACAAATCACATTGCAATACAATTGTATGGTTTTTTATTATGAAAGGTTTCATATTCAATAATTTTCTCAGCATTATACAATCACTAACCATTTTTGAACATGTAGTTTTTCCCCCTCGCGGAATAAAGCGGGGCATTTTGTGCATTGTTATTTACAGTTAAATCCTTACATTTCGTGCATCATTATATATAGCTTTTGCATGCATTGTTAAATTCTTCCATGTTGTTGCGATGAATGAACACTGTATCATTTTTATATTCCGTATTCTAATATATTTTTTCTATTTATAGTATGACATCATTCTTATAAGTTCCTACACTCTTCTTATCCATCACGGATCAAGGGAACCTAAGCCCGCGGCGTAGCGTGGGCCAAATCCTAGTATAGATAATATGTCTTCGGACCATAATGACATCATTGCATAACAATTTTTTTTTTCAAACTAAGCTTTCTATATCATACTTTGATTTGCTATGTGTTTTATTAAAATTTAGCTTTCCCCTCAATTAAGAACAAACGATGTGTCTAACCGTTAAATACATATATATGAATAAACTAGTTTTAGCTTTCACGTACGTTGCACGTGACCCAACGTGTTTAAATGAAATATTCATATATTAAATTATGATGATAACCTCCCTATTAAATTATGATAATTACACTATTTTTGATATCCTCCTTATAAAATTTTAATAACCTTCCTATGTGAAATTTTAATAACGATACTATCGAATTTCGAGAACCCTTTTATAAATTTTTTTAACCTTCTTATGAAATTTTTTTAACCTCCCTAAGGAATTTTGAAGACCTCACTATGAAATTTTAATAACTTCCGAATGAAATTTTGATAACCAACACTATGAGATGTTGATAACCTCCATAAGATATATTTATAACCACGTTATGAAAATTTAAAAACCTCCATATGAATTGTTAGTAAACACACTCTGAAATTTTGATAATCACACATGAAATTGTGATAACCTCGCTATAAAATTTTAACAAACCTCCCTATAAAATTTTAATAACCTCCTTATGAAATCTTGATAACTACAAATTTTGATAACCTCCCTATGATTTTTTGATAATCTCATTATGGAATTTTGTTAATCTCCCTATGAAATTTTGATAACCCTCTTATGAAATTTTGAAAACTAAACTATGAAATTTTGATAACCTTCATATGAAATTTTGATATCCTCCCTGAAATTTTGATTACTCCATAGTAAAAGTTTAATAACCTTCCTAATTTGGTAACCATACTATGAAATTTTGATAACTTCCCCAGAAATACCACTATGAAATTTTGGTAATCACATTTTGAAAATTTGATAACCTCTTTATAAAATTTTGATAACTTCTCTATAAAATTTTTTACCCCTCTATGAAATTTTGATATTTTCATTATGTAATTTTGATAACCTCGCTTTGAAATTTTGATAACAACACTATGAAATTTTGATAATCTTCCTATAAATTTTGATAATCCGATCTCTATGAAATTTCGATAATCACTCTATGAGATTTGATAACCTTCTATCAAATTTTGGTACTCCTTATGAAATTAAGACTTTTATAACCTTCATATGAAATTTTGATAACTACACTAAAAAATTTTAATAATCACACTATGAAATTTTGATAACCTTCCTATGAAATATTAGTAACCTCCTTATGAAATTTTGTTAACCTTTGATAACCTCTTTGATAACCTCTTTGATAATCTCTTTGATAACCTTTCTATAAAATTGTGATAACCACACTATGAAATTTCAATAACCTTCCTAAAAAATTTTAATAACCTGATCCCATGAAATTTTGGTAACCATACTATGAAATTTTGATAACCTTCCCATCAAATTTTGATAACTTCCATATGAAATTTTGGTAACCACACTATGGAATTTTGATAACATCCTCATGAAATTATAATAACCATCTTATGAAATTTTGATAACCACACAGAGACAAGAAAATCAAAATCATAATATCACCTATTCTTCTAACTTAATAATTTTCAATTAAACAAAGTGAATGCGGCAAAACATTATATAACGAAGAGATGGAGCTTCACTAACAATAGTATTGTACGTGTTAGTGTTAGTATAATCTTTTTATTGGCATTTAAAAAATTGAAATTAAAAGTAAAATATTAAATTCAAAAAATAATAGTAAAGGAAATTTGAATGTTCATCAACAAAAATAATTTGACAAACTTATAATTCGGTCTCAATTGAAAATTTTAATTAATTTTTAAATAAAAAATTATACTAAATTTTAATAATGGAAATTTAGAAATATAATTGAAAAAGGGTACAATCGGAAAACATAAAGTTTCCCATTATTAGTAGAAATTTGGATGTTCATCAATGAAAATCAATTTTACAAACTTATAATTCGGTCTAAATTGAAATTTTATAATTAATTTTTAAATAATAAATTTTAATAATGTCAATTTAGAAATATATTTGAAAAAATGGTACAATCGGAAAACATAAAGTTTCCCCTTATTAGTACTTTTATTATATATAGTATAGATATAGATAGATATGGAGAAACTATTGGTTTTGTCTTATTTCGGCCCAATAGGCCCATTAGGCTCATTTGAGTCCATGAAGTCCAAATTACCATGTCAGATGTCTTGAAATCTAAATCTGATATTATTAGGAATAATTCGTTAATATGGAAGCCCAAAGAAAGAGTCTAAGTCTAATCAGTATTTATGATGCAGTAATGATTCAGCCCTGATGCAGCATTATTAAATCCTAATGAAAGGAGGACTTCACAAGAGCAGTTTTGGAAGGAAATTCATAACTTTTGATTCAGAGCTCAGAAAAATGTAGATGAGGTACCGTTGGAAAGAGGATTTCAAGATCTACAACTTTTATGTTTATTTCGAGACCTGATTCTGCCTTTTTGGTGGACGATTTTGCCCTTGAAATTTCTGGACAAATTGATTTTCTCATAAACCGACTTGGAGAATGTTTTGGACGAAAATTCAGATCCTAAAAATGATGTGAGGCATCCCTATTGGCCACTTTGGATCCTAATCAATGAGAATAATCTAAATTTTCATTATTAAAATAATTAAATATTTAAAATATTATTTAATAAAAAGAGTATAATCGAAAAACATAAAGTTTTCCATATAATATAGATAAAGTTTTTTTTTTTCATTATCTCTCCAATATAAAAGGCCCGCGGCCAAGCCATAAACGTGAAATATTTAAAACTTGTTAAATAAATAATGTGTTTTTTTTTTTCTTATTCTTGTTATATTTAAATCTCTTGCGATTTTTTCTCTACGCTAATAAAAATTATGGAAGGCCATAAACGAGAAATTTAGGAAGGATCAATAGAGGAGTTTTTTTTCGCCAAATATAAATTGGAAAAACAAGAAAATTACAAAAAAAATATTAATTAGCTAAATATTTTGTATAAGACCGAACTACTGATATAAAAGAAAATCAACATCTGAAGAAAGAGCCAAGCTCTAAAAACCGTCATCTCTGTCAAGCTACTTTTGTTTTTTCGCTAGTCTCAAGCTACTCCCTGTTAGAAGAAAACAACTACCGCAAACGTATTCCAATGGAGCAATTGGAGGAAGAAAACAACTACCACGTACGTATTCGAGAGGTTGGGTATCGCTTCCGACCCACGGATGTTGAGCTTCTCGATTTTTTTTTGAAGAGGAAAGTAGTTCAAGGGAGAAAGTTTGATATTGAATCAATTACAGAGCTTGATATCTACAAGCATGCTCCATGGGACTTGCGAAATCTGACTCTGACAAGGGGGGATTTTATGTGGTACTTCTTTTGCCCAGTGGCGATGCAAAAATATGGAGGAGGGTGTCGCTCAAATCGTGCTTCTGAGTTTGGTTATTGGAGGGGCTCTGGGAAGGATAGGACTATTAAGTGGAAGGGAAAATCGTTGGGCGTGATGAAAACTCTTATTTTTTATCGTGGTAAATCACCCAAAGGGGAGAGAACAAATTGGGTAGTTCATGAATATAAGCTTGACGATGAAGATTCTTATGTGATTTGTGTTGTTTTCGAGAAAGATGGTTTTGGTCCGAGTAAAGGTTTCCAATACACAACTCAATTCAACGAGGAAGGGTGCATTAATTATGATTATGATTATGAGATTCACGACCAAAACCTGGTTGCCTCTGGCTCTACTTCTGCTTCTGTCTTGGACGCTGATGATGTTTCTAGTCCTAATGCTGTTGCTGCTGCCGGTGTTTCCGTCGCTTCCATGGATGATAAGCTTGTCCCCCAAACGGGGGCTCCTCAACCTCCTTCCCAAGTTCAGAAATCATTCGACAGCTTTGACTCAGTGGTGGAATATATTGATGAGTGCCTTGCTGAAGATTTTGAAGCATTCTTGAATGATGGTCGAGGTAACCCTAATTCTACTTTAATCTTGGAGCAGAAGGCTCCTCATCAACATGCTCTGGTTCCTCAAGTTCAAGAATCAAACTACTACGTTCAATCCCAAGATGATGAAGATCACGGAACATACGATGGTAATTTAATCTTGGGGCCTCACCAACTTTCTATGGTTCCTCAAGTTCAAGAATCAAACCACTACATTCAATCCCAATATGATGAAACATGCTATGGTAATTTAATCTTGGGGCAGGAGGAGACTCTTCATCAACTTACTCTGGTTCCTCAAGTTCAAGAATCAAATCACTACGATGATGAAGATCATGAAACATGCTATGGTAATTTAATCTTGGGGCAGCAGGAGTCTCTTCATCAACTTACTCTGGTTCCTCAAGGTCAAGAATCAAACCACTACGATGATGAAGATCATGAAACATATTATGGTAATTTAATCTTGGGGCAGGAGGAGGCTCCTCATCAACTTACTCTGGTTCCTCAAGTTCAGATATCAAACAACAACTTTCCATCACTGTTGGAATTCCTCCTCGCACAAGATGATGATGATGAAGCATTCATTAACGAGGGTCAAGGTAATTATGGTAATTTTAATTCAATTTGGCAACCTGAAACTCAATACGGCCATTACAATTACGGAGGCAGTAGCAATTTCATCCAGGGCAATTGCACCTTCTAATTAACGATAATTCTATTTTTTTTTCCCTTTCTATATAATTATTATAAAATTATGGAGCCTAGTTTTAGGTTATCTTGTCTTTTGTTTTCAGATTAAATTAATGTTATGGCAGCCTTTCTTTTTTCTTTTTTTTTTTGGCAATATGTTATGGTAGCCCTTCAATTTTGAGTTTCTTCTATTAATAAACTAGTTAAAAGCTGTTATGCCATGTTGTAGTTTGTGATCCTTCGAGTTTACTCTTTTTACTCTTTAATACTTCAATTACTAGTTATTCTTCAATTACTAGTTATTCATTGAATATATCAAATCTTGCTACTAACAATTAGATTCAATTAGTAGCTATTCACCAAATCTAATCTAGCAAAGATTCAATTAATTAATTAACTTATTAGGCGTGCACTCCTAATCAATCAATCAACAAAACCTAGACAATAAAATCAGGGTTAAGCATGAAAACTTGTTTATCAAAGAGATTAATTCATCAAATCAAATCCAGCTAATCATACATACATAGACAAGTCGACATATGCATGATAGATTATCATCAATTCATCAATCAATTGATATAGAATTAAAGCACAAGATCTCACCATAAGTGTAAAATAATTAATTCATAACTCAAGGGTTCAAAGGGAAAAAGTATTAAAGGAACTACTCACTCATGATTGAAGCAATCATGAGAGACATACTTGAAGATGTCGACAAGGGTAAGAACCATAAAGAAGTCGACACAACCAAGGAAAATCTCCTTAGTCGACTTGCTTCTTGTAATGTTCAATTGTGCAATTGTGAATTATTACAAATCTTAAGATAATATTACGTATTTATAGGCAAATCTAAGACACATCCTACCCTTATGACAAACAATATCAGCCCTTAGATGAGGCGGCAACAAGGGTAAGATTGACATCTACAATCTAGTCCTAATTCAACTAGGAATTACATCAACTTTGTCTCCAAGTAATGAGTTTTGACTGGTAGAAATAAATCATCGTTAATTAGCATCTTCATTAGCCAATTAGAGTGCTCCACATCATCAATTATGGCTGTAAATTCCGTCCATAGCTTCCCCAAGTCGGTTCAAGCAATTCCCAAGTCAATCAGGATAGTTGGTCAAATCTGTCTAGAAACTTCAAGGGCAAAATCGATATTCTTTCCAACAGAATTAGCTCTTGAGGTCAAAAGTAAAGTTGTAGATCTTGAAGTCAATTTTCCAACGGTATATCATATGCATTTTTTTGAGCTCTGAATCAAAAGATATGAATTTTCTACCAAAACTGCACTTGTGAATCCTTCTTTGACTAGGATTTGGAATTTCTCCAATCATCAATTATTTACTGCATCATAATTGTTGATTGGGCTTGAAGCTTTTCTTTGGGCATTAAGATATGTGAATTGGGCTTAGAGAAATCAATATTTGGATCTTCAATGATTCAAGCTTCCTTCAGGGCTAAATGGGCTCCAATGGGCTAAAAATGGCCAAAATCAGTAATTTCTCCAAATTGATCCAAAATTTCTCCAAATCTTTATAATCTTAAATAATGACTCTAAATGGTCCTGGAAATACAAATATGAGAAATATGAGGTGAAATAGATACTTATGACTACTAAAACAAGGCAAAATCATGTATAAAATAATAACTAATTTAGTGCTTATCATATTTCCCCCACAGTTCAACTTTTGTTAGTCCCTAACAAAAATTAGTGTGCAACCCATAGTTAGAAAAAGGATTAGAAATAACAGACTCTGACTCTTAACAAAAAGATTCCACTTTCGTAGGTGTACGGTGGCATTTAGCACAGGACACAAGCCTTTTAAAACCTAGATACGTCTACCTAGGAGGTGTGAAGTCATCTAAGGGTTTACTTAACTAGAACGATACCCACAAACATTTAAAACAAGATAGAAAAGACAGATTTTTTCTTTTAAGACATATCATAGCATAAAACAAACTAGTCAAAAATCAATATGTTCAATTTCCATAATCAAGCAATTAGCTAGAAATAGCCTTTCAAATAAATCAATTCTCATTCAATTTTATGCAAAGTCATCGTACAATTTCAAAAGCAAAGCAAGATTAAGTCTTTCATTCAATTTCATCATAGTCAAAGAAAAGTACTTAAGCAATAGATACTAACACATCCATCCAAGGTTTTCTAAGAAAACAATTTTCAAATCACACAAGATATATCACACACATGTAGAATTAGATTCAATTATCAAAGAAAGAATGAAAGAAAGGGATAAAAGAATAGGAATTTAAACTCAAAAGTGGTGTTTGGGTGTATGAGGTTTTAATAACCCAAATCTTGGCTTAAAACAAATACTTTTATTCTTTTATTCGGCTTCAACTTTTGCTTCCAAGGAATTGTTCTTTTATTCACTTTTTTTTTTTTAACTCTTGACATTGAAAGATTTCTTTTTTTTTTTCAAGGGAATAGCTAATGGATGCTTTTTCTCCCTTACTTAGAACAACTTTTTTATTCTTTAATGGAAGAAACAGATTTTGACAATTAAGCCTTCAAAACCGTGGGAACAATTCCCCCACACTTATTTTTCACTTATCAAGCCAAGAAAAAAATTTTCAATTTAGCAAAGATGGCTAAAAACAAGAGAAAATAGGGTGTAAAAGATAGGTATTTAAGAACAAGGGAATCGGTTTCCAAAGGGTGTGAAGTCAAAGAATCTATGTGTGCAAAAATATCAAGTATGAACAAAACAATCAATGGATGAATTATGCAAGCAATCTAAGCAAGTAACATTCAATCAACTTTCAATTTTTGAATGAAAACATCATATTCTCACATGCAAATAGAAAAGAATAATATCATAAGCATAGCAAAGCTTGAAAAAATAATCTCAATTCAAGAACTAAATCATGCTAAAGCAAATTCTGTTCTATCAAAAACAAATTTTTTTTTATTTTTTAAATCACTCCCCCTACCCCCCCCCCCCCCCCCCCTCCCTCACTTAAATGACACATTGTCCTCAATGTGTAAGCTACTTGAAAACGAAATTTTGACTCAAAACTCATAAGAGAGGTTTTAGACAAAAATAGAATTGGGAAACAAGACTAGCAAAAACATTGATGAAATGGGGTACTTAAGTGGGTTAATTATTAATAAACAAACAAACAATCTAAAAATCAACTAACAAATAATTGCAATTCAATCTATCAGTAGCAAGATATGGCAATTCAAATCAACAATTGAAAAATAGAATAAGCAAAAATTCATTAATCATTCTTAAAAAGAAAAATTACAATTGAACTAATAAGCAAGAAAATTAAACATGCAAACAAGGAAAATTAAATCTAAAATACAATCCTAATATGCAAATAAGAAAAATAAACATGCAAGCTAATTTAATTTTTTAGGATAGAAGCCATTCAATTCCTCATTTGCACCATGCACCAAACATCACTCGCTTGGAACATTAACTAGATGGAATTCTGAAACATTATCGTTGCATAAGATTTTTTTTTTAAAAGGTAAATGTGTTGACTAATATGCATAAAAGAATTCTAATTACAATTACCAAAAAATAACTTCTAACTACTACCTTGTATGAATATGGAAAGTAAAATATCAATTTAGATTTAGATAAAAGGAAATTTTGCCAATAGAATGCAAATACCCAAAACTTATTTTCAAGAGAAACTGCTTCTTTTAGAGCAAAATAGGCAGATTGCCCTTGTGAATCGATAAAGCAAAACTATATGCCAATTTACTCTTTAGGTTATGTTTGGTTCGTGATATTTTAGGTATCATGTGGTAATGTCATTCACATTACTTTCCTAGGAATGCTATTTTAGTGGGAAAGTATAATTTTTTTATTTTTGTGGGAATAGGATTACCATGTTTGGTTAACGTGGGAAAGTTATTAAATTTTGAGAATATAAGAGAAAGACAAGTGAGAAAGAGTAACACTTTCCTGGGAAAGTGAATTTTCCCATCCTTTTAGATGGGAATGTCATTCCCATCACTTTCCCACTTGGGTGGTAAAGTGATGGGAATGACATTTCCACCTAAAATTAGATTCCTCCAACCAAACATGGAAAGTTATTTTCCCTATCTAACTTACCACACTTTCCCACTACTTTCCACGAACCAAACACAACCTTAGCAGTAAATAGTCTTAGAGATCTTACTTCTGTACAATGGCTACTTAATTCTAAACAATTACAATGGCTACTTCTGTACTTTTATTCAAGGGGTTTAAACATCCCATAAAATTTGAAACTTTTCTTCATGGAAGCATCGTGCATGTGAGGGATGATTTATCTGAATGAGATGGTTGCTTATATGGGCACTTATAAATGTTAAGAGAATACACGGTGCACTTTCTGTTGTATTGAAAGAAGACAAAATTTTCACAAAAAAAGAAGCACAAAATAGAGGGAGGAATTTAAATGCGAAATAGACTAAGGGTTAAATATTGAGGTAAATGTTTCCCACTAAGCTCTAAGCTGATTAAACATGCAATGCAAGGTTCAAAATACAGATATTCTAAAAATAGAATTAAAGGCAAAAAAGAGTTAGAGCTACTGTAGAACTCTTGAACATTTTATACAGTGCCTGCCATGAGAATATGCACTGAGAATATATATACATCAACTGCACAAAATTTTCTCCAATGGCACTCTTGTAGTTAATCTCAGTAGTCTGGTCATCATTCAGTCAGAGCTGCAACTGTTTGCTTGCACTGAAACAGGCAGATTGTGCAAATTAGAATTTGTGTGTGTTTTGCGGTTATTAGAATGTGTGTGTATGAAGAAATCAGTCGGGGTTAACTTAGTAGCAAAAATGTAAGCACTTTTTGAAGGGTGAGTGGGTGACTGTTTCTTGCTCTGATGAGTTAGCACTTGTTCTTCTGCAGGTTCATCCTCTTCGGTTCCTTGCGGTTGCTGGGGGCGTTTTTCTGGTGTTTTGAGAAAAGAAAAGAATACAAAATGAGAAAAGGGGATTAAAGTTAATTTGTGTGAAAATTGGGGGAGGGTTGACAGAAGTGAAGAGACTGGAACGCTTCTGGGAGCATACAAAATGAGCAGCTGCCCAGGGAGAATCTACTTACAAATTTGATGCTTGAATGAATTTGAACCTGCAAAGTCATGTTAACACCAGATAAATGAGCATTGAATATAGCTGTGAAGAATTCTGCTAAATTTCTGAAAGATATAATTGAAATTTAGATTAAAAAAATGTACAGATAAAGAGTGCTCACAATTTGCAAAATGTACAGATAAAGAGTACTCACACAAAAACAGTATGGTTCTGCAAAATGTGTCATGAATGTCCTGCATTTTCAGAAGGATGTGGCAAGGAGATTGTACAATAATCTGGCACTTGAATATCGATGAAGAGATCAACCAATAAACAAAACAAGGTTGGCCACAAAAGCAGGCAAAAACAACACGACTGTGACCGAGGAAGAATTTCTATCACATCTCAATCAGTTATGTGCACAAAAAACTGGACATCTTAATTCAATATGTTCTGAGTACAACATGGCTTAAAAATCATGTTATACAATGGTAAATAATTTTCTATCATGGTGCAATCACAGTTGTCTAATCAAGAGCACAATAATGAGTAATCACAAAGAATCATGCATATATAGATCGAGATTATTGAATTTCCATCAATTCTTGTTTTCCAGGCTTATAAATACAGGGAGTTTTTGTAACTCTCCCACACACCACAACAATTCTATAGATAGTGTAAAGAGCAATTGATAAGAAATCATTGAATTTCAGTCACTTGAAGCTCGGAGCTCGACTAGCTCGAAGCCCCTTGACGAAAAGTCCCTCAACAACTAGGGAGTGTATGTGCAGAGACAAACTTATACATGTGAATATATCTACATATGGACTGCATATGAAATAACTAATGTAGAATATATCCATTAGTGAAATAGCCCCCTGCATTAGGAGCCAACAAAATGTTGGTATTTTAATTTTATCCAAATTTTGACACTTTCTCATGCTTTTACCGAAATCTTAAAACTCTGAGATGCGCAGCACCGACTTCAGAGCTTAGAGAAATATACAGCAAGCCATCCAGCAATGCAGAAAACAGATGAATCATTGCCTTACTGCAAAAAGATTTGAGGAAGTTTAGCTACAAATTGTTATAACCATTTCCAGAAAAATTCATTCTGAAATTTTAACAGCACTTTGTAATGCATTATGCCCACATAAGATCTTTGTAGTCCTATGCATCAAACTTTTACAGGAAATGTAATGCAATTAGCCAAGAAGAAAATAAATGATGCAAGGCAAAAAGAACTAATGATTAGTAGAAAATATGGCAAATAACAAGATATTATTTGATTGTTGTTAGTATTTACCTGGTAACAAAATAAACTACTAAAAATAATCAGTATGCCCTGCAAAAGGTCATGTAGGATTGCCCAAACATACAATAAAACAGTTCAGATATAAGCAAAAGAAAAAAAATTTTCATAAATGTTTAGCTATAAAATCTTTTAAAAAACAATTCTTGTTGCTGAAGTTGTTAGTATAGCTACCTGAAGTTTCTTGAATGAAGCCTCTTAAGGAGGGAAACCAAAGCCAAAAATTTGAGGCAGATGCAGCTCAGCTTGAGCTGTTATTATCTGATTAAATTTAAAACCAAAGCAAGTTACCATCACAATTCTAGTTTAGCTTGGCTCCAACCTAATACAAAATTTAAAAAGGTAAAAGCTTAATCAAAGGAGTTAAGAAATATACAACGCTTCAAACTTGTTTTCTGCGGTTACAAATGGCAAGTTTGTTTCCTATTGTCTCTAAGGCAAGTGACACTCTGCCATCTCTTCTTCCAGCCGGCCGGGACATCATAGCCAAGTCCTCCAGTCTGTAAATTAATAAATTTCAGATTAAAGAAAAGCAATCAACCTAGCTACAAGCATCTTCCATGGGAGGCATGTGATGTTAGAGAGAAATAATTGTCTTCTAATTACTACTATACAAAGCCCTATATGATTATGTTTACAAACAGCCATGTAAATTTGACAGCATGGAATAAACACATATCTAATCTTAATTTGACGAACTAACCTATTTTCATCGTTTTATTATAGCCTATATATGAACCTAAACTGACAACCTTCCTTCGTAGATGGAAGAAAAAGAGTCGGTAATTCTAAAATCTTCTCTAATTTCTCAATCCTCAAACAAATTCAAGTTCCAATACAAGTCAGCATACATAAACTCAATGCAAAATTTCAGTTTTTATATCTCAAGGCTGCTAATAAATTCATACCTACTTAAATTTTCTTGAACAATTCAAAACTGATGCTCAGCATCAAAAATGATTCGAGAACAATTCAATCCCAATATGATAACAAAGAACCTTTTGCAAATTAAAATTTCAAGTACGATGCGACCAAATAGACTCCAACAGTGGAACTAGATTGTCAATCCCTCAATTAAACAAAATAACTTTCCTGAAGTTCCTCAGAACCAAACAGATACCACTATACTAGTGAAAACTTACAGCGATCAATCAACAGTTTCCTTTATTTGAAACACATATAACCCAATCCAAATGCTAGTGGATCTTCTAAGTTCCTGCATATTTCCAGCAACCAAACAGAAAAAAAAAAAAGAAAGAGGAAAAAAATCACAAAATGAAAGCACGCATTACCTTTGTTTTCTAGCTCCAGATCGCGGAGTCTTTTGTCTTGGTTTTCCTTACCGCCGGATACGATCAACGGCGAAGAAGAAGAGTCAGAACCGCTCTTTTGCTTTAAGCGACGATTTGGCTTCTTCATTTTTCTGCAAAGCAAAGTAACGAAGCAACGATGATTCAATAGATCATGAAGATGCAGTTCAGATCTCCATTCTCCCTCACGTTCCAAATATCCAGAGTAAAAAAATTAAAAGCATAGAATTTAACTCCAAGTTTCAATCTCACCTTATGAGAATCGAAAGTCGATTTGGTTAAAAATAAATTGATCCAGACTTGAGATTAACTATCAAAAGTACATTGAAATTGAACTGGAAAAAAAAAAAAAAAAAAGAAGAGCCGTGAAATCGAATCTGCAATGGCGCCATGGCGGGAATGGAGCTCGATTTGGGGAAATAAGATAGAGAGAGAAGGTTTTTTTTTTTTTTTTTTTCTCTGTCGTGAACTGAGATGAGAAGTGAAATAGGGGATTTTTTTTATTTTACTGAGTTGAGGCTTTTTTTCCTTTTTTTATAACAGTTTAGTTTAGTCAATAGTCAATACGTTACGAATCAACAATTAAGTAACCCTTCTCTAAAATAGAAAAATTATTGGGCAGCATTTTTCTCATGGTTTAATAGAGTTAAAACTTAAAAGTGTTGTAATTTAGCAGGATGTTTTAATTGGTAGCAACAATTCCGAAATAAGTGCTGGCTTAAAATCTTTTTACAACAGTTTAGAAAATGTTTTTGAAAAAATGATGTCTTTTTTTTTTTTGACAAGAAAAAGTGATGTCTAAAGCCATTTTTGGCGTAGTGACGTGACCATCGTCAAGAATAGTTAGCTCAGGCTCTCCGAAGGGAGGATATAATGCCCTTTCCTTGTGCTTCTAAGGCTTTGCAACTCTTCTTTTTGTTGTTATTATTGATCTGCCGATTGTTCCAGCCTTCCAGGCTATGATGTTGCTGAAGAGCCTTCTGATATATATAGCAATTGATTACACCAAAGACAACATTGAACATCTGCAACAAAATTTTGATCTAGCTAGTGTATGATGCAGTTGGTAAGAATTCTCAAATATTTTAATTTCTTCTAAAAGATTAAAAAAAATAAAAATTGAAAAAGTAAAACAAAGAACTTCCTGAAATGAGTATATATATATAGGGCAATCTGAAAGGTCAATTAAGGAAGATTGGGGAGTGTTGTGACTTTAACTGGTCATTTCTCCAATCCCATGTGAGTGTCAAAAGCTATGGTCTTTTAAATTATTTCCTGCTAATTAAACATCCAACCATTCATGATCCATATGTATTAATATTTGATTGGAATGTTTGCACTTTACATTTTGTGGTAATAAGAGATGGAAGAGTGGTTTGATGTGAGGTAGAAGAACTCTTGATAGGAGGCGTTTTCGCCTATTTGATGATCAGAATTATTCCTACTTTACCTTCACTGTTTTAATTGTAAGCATCTTAGATTAATTCCCTTGTTACTTTTCCTTATTTTCCTGTGACTTTCTCTTCTTTGTGTATCAGTTTGGGTTTATAACAAATAGAATTTATTGTTGATCCATAGTGCTTTTTGATCTTTGATTATACTAGTTTTCTTTGCAACTGATCATTCAAGACAAATATGGAAAGAAAAGAAGATTCAGAAGCACAAAACTTTATTTAATTAGGGTTATATTTTTTAAGATAATTGAAATCCTCAAAAGATCTACTTGCAGTCAGGTTTTTTTCTTAAATTATATACTTAAAGACTCTTTTGTCAGTTATATTCAGTATTGATCCTGCTTAGATTTAACTTAATTTTCATGTAAAAACGTGTCGATAAGGTTGCTTAAGTTTTTGTTCAAAATCCCTGATCTCTCCCTCCTAGGTATAATGCTAGGAACATGGATTGGAACTCTTTTTAACAAGTTATTTGCATCCACATTTGATAGAGTAGATCAAGATTCAAAGGTGAGGCAGATCACTATGTTTCAATTCCTGAACATCTGATTCCAATTTTAGAAGCCAATGAAGTTCTCAACATCTTACTTACTTGTGGTCCTTAAAACAGGGAATCAATTTTTATTACCATGAGGCCAAGATGGTGCCACCTGCATGGTAAATATCATAGAACCAGGTTTTGAGAGATGATACAGCAGAATGTATTATAATGGATCATATTATCAAAGAAATTAGGAGATATATATATGTTCCACCTTAAAATGAAGGTAAGATGTTTAAAATCTTTATATTAGCTTTCGAAATATAGGTTATCAATATAGGAAATTATAGTCCTAGAATAGTCATATATATAAAGCCTTTACGAGAGGGATACCCTACGCTTGCACTACGGGGAATTTTTAATGTGGGTATACTTGATTACTTGTTTATACTCTATTATTTGTTTTGCAAGTGTATACTTGTTTCCACACCTAGTAATATAATATATATCATCCATAATATATCCTTCAAAAATAAATCCTTTAAAAAAATACATTCTTAAATATCATTCAAAAATAAATCCTAGGAATGCAAGTAGGTAGTAGTTAATAGGGTACATGGCACTACCCGACCTGATTAATTAGGGTTAGGGTATTGTATAATTGGGATAGGGTAGGGTACGGGTAGTAGTCTTAGTACCCGTAACGGGTTCAAGTAGGGTTCGGGTAGTAACCTTAGGGTAGTCACTATCGAACCCGATTATTTATTAATTATTTTAATTTTATAATTTTATTTATATATTACATTTTTACTTAAAAACTACTCATAGTCAATCTAATTAAAATTTGTTATTATCATATGAGTCAATTTTTATAGATTTTTTTTACTCTGTAAATGTGAACGCGTTTTCTGTGGGTTTAAATATAATAAATATGATTTATGAATATGATTTATGAGGTTATAGAGAGATGGAATACGAATCAATTCAGTGTAACTGCATGTGAGAAATGACTAAAACGGGGCAATAAGGTCATCCCAGGTTAAAAGTTAGAATGAGCATTTAGTAATTTCACCTGGTTACAAAAATAATATGTAGGATATATTTAGATGTTTACATTAGCATATTATGTATACAGTGCATACGTATAACTGCAAGAATTTGTTTTTCTACTAAATACACAATAATTAACTAGAATACTAAGGAAATAACATATATATACATCCTTGTTATTGCTATTACAAGTGATCATGAGATGAAAACTTTGAAGTCTGTTGTATACTCTTGTCTGATATGCTGGCATTAAAAGTTCATGCAGAGTCCAAGCACCAACAGTAGTAATCAGACCTTGAGATAGCCAGCATTTCTTCTGGGGACATTCTCTCAAGCTCGTTTTGCCTCCATGATGCAAAGTTGTTTCGATTTTGAGGGTCAGAAGCCAGTGGATAGTCTTCTCTCCTATGATATTTTTTCCTCATCCTCAGGTAAAGCCTTATTGTTGCAACACAGTCCTCATAAGGGTCTTGAATGCCGCTTTGGATGTCATACCTGACATAGAAGTTGCATCACTCTCTTGAATGATTTATCGGTAGATATGATCATAGCTAAGGAGGAAAAATTCATGGTGGAATGGATATATCTAGATACATACCCCAAGTAAGCTTGAGTTAAGTACTTGAGTGAGTTGCTAAGTTTGCTTGTTTTCATTAAGGGAGGATATTTTGCAGTATCCCTGTAGGCATACAAATTTAGACCATGAATTCATGATCGAGTCGTTGAGCAATCACAAGATAAATCCCCACAAAACTTAACTAAATAGCTAGGGTAAGTAGGGGTCGAATCCACAGAGAGAGAGGATAATTTCTTTACTAATCTATTGTGTTCAAAATAAGGAGTTTGAAAGTTGAGATCAAATAGTCTAAATTAATACTAACAAAACAAACTAGAAGCAAAATAAATCAAGTAACAAACTATATAAAACAAGCCTCCAATATAGAATCAATTTCACTCTTGACTAGATTGATATGGATCATTGACACAAATCATGAATTTGATATTAATTGCCAATCAATTAAGCATCATAAATTATTCCAAAGTAGTATATATCCTAAGACGTAGGCTTCAACTTTCCTTAGAATAAAATAATCTCCCTAATATCTTAAACAACTCCACTTGAATAATTGGTATAGGAGAGGAATACTCAACCCTCCAACATGCTAATAAAACTTCGTCCGCACCATTGCCAAAACTAATTTTTATTGTTTCTAATCAAGCATCCCCCTGGGAAGAATCATAGAGCAAGCATTAAGATCTACTTTTCCGCATGCATGATAAATCAATACCAAACTCATCTATATCTATTTCCAATTCGGCCTATAGATTTCAACAAGGTTTGATAATCCCATTGAACCTAGAATTCCTAGAATTACAACTGTCACTTGGACCAACATTAACTCAATTCGAGCTAACTTGAGTCTAACTATAGCATTCATAAATCTCAAGATAAGTAGGCCTCCAAATCAATCAAAATATGAACACATAAGATGAAGTACAGGGATAAGAAACATATTCAAGTGGAAAATCAAATTATAAAGAACAAAAGTCTCCCCATAAATAATAAGTCAAGAGATCAATAAGATCCTACATTGGAGAAATAAAAGATTAGCTACTCATGAATTGAGTAGCCATCAAAAGAAAAAGGAATAGAAAAACCTAGGAAGATAGAAGCTGGCCGGCGGCTCTACTTGCTCTCCAAATTCGTCTAACCCCCTTTCTAGAGAGAAAAGATGTCTATTTATACTAGAGACTTAGGGAAAACTTAACCTAGGACAAAATATACTTTTAAGCTCATTAAACCTTCTCCAATTGAGTGGAATTTCGTCCTCCAGGTCTGGGCTATCTCCAAATACCGAAATTAGGTTAATCATATCAACTTGGGCTTGATTTCATGGGCTTTTCTAGGTCCAGCACATCTACAGAAACTTCAGGGGCATTTTCGTCCATGATAACGGCAAAATTGGGTCTCAACCAAAACACGAAAGTTGTAGCTCTCGGAGTAAGCTTTCCAACGCATATTCATACGCCTCATTTGGAGTTATGGACCAAAAGTTATGGCTGTTTTCCCAAACTGTCTCCAGATCTGGAAAGAAAGGAAGAAGCTTCAGCATGAAGACACCCATAAGTAGCTGATTGCGCGCGCTGACAAGGGCCCCGACTCCCGCTGGGCGCCCACCTGGTTGGCCTGAGCACCCAGGTTTTAAGCCTAATCACCCATGTCCTCCTGGTGGCTCGACATGTCTTCTTGCAACTTGAATTCTTCTTACTCCGTTGCTTTGGAACTTTGAAGTTTTCAACTTTATGACTTCAATTGGCATAAAATTGACTCCATAAATTCTTCATTCTCGAACACGTGATCTCCAGTTTCTTCCAAGAAAATCCATGAAAAACCTTTGTACTAAAAATCAACCAAAATAGCTCCAAAAAGTGCCTAAATCAACATATTTGCATATTCTACCTCTTCAACACCTACAATCACCAATGTAAGCATTATAGGGTAAAATCTAACACAAATACATTCAAAAGCATAGGAAAATGACCATAAAAACATGCATAATTTTGGTCTGATCAATTCATATTCCCCAAAAACTAATCCAGCTTCTAGATGAATGGTGCAAGTTAGAATACAGAAAAATTGCAGCATGATTGCTAGCCCCTTGAGCTTTTACCTTATCATTATTGCTGGATATTCTACTTGCAGCCGGTCAAGGTCATGATCAAGACCATGACCAACAAGAATCCTAGCTCTTCCACCTAGGTGATCTGATTTTCCATATTGGTTCTCCATTGCAAAGGAAGTCTTGAATCCTTTTTTGCACTTGTCTCAATGGCATTGCATCCCTCAAGTATTCTGGACGAATGCCAGTGCTTTCATACCTGAAAGTAGTCAAAAAAAAAAAAGCGGGTCCTTTTTTTATGCCATTGATGAAATCACTAGAATTTTCCTATTGATATAGCCTAATCATTGGCACCTGTAGTTTGTAACTGGAATTTGTGGTTTGACATAAGTATGGAAAATGATGTTTTCATTTTCATCAATGAGGCAAACCCTTGCACAGAGATCCAAGGAGCTATCACTGCCGCCACCAACCATTTTGCAAGCTAGTGCAACTACTTGCGGGCCTCTTGAATAACCATTGTCGATTTTCAAGCTATCCCGAAGACCTATGTTCGCCAGGTGAGCCAGTATTCCCTGTAAACAAAAATCAAAGACAATTGAGATAGATGAAACTCAATTTCAGAATATGCATGTATAGAGCAAATATAATAGTCTAAATCTATGTACTTCTTCTAAGTTTAAGGTTATAGTACATAATTTACTCCTGAGAGCTGGCATCTGTCTTGATGAATCCTAAGAGCATAAGGGCTATCCAAAATGGCTAAGCAGAATCTGCATCCTCGGATGTTGAACACACTCTTGCATTCTTGTTTGGCAATGGACCTATATTTTAGGAATAAAATAGTCCTCAAGATCAGTCAAGAATAGAAATTGGAAAAATCATAAAAAAATGGGTTTTATTTTACATGATAGATTTGTTCATACTAAAATTGCATTCGCATATATTATAGATAGTGCATAAGAGAGCATTTGCTAGAAATCGCGTTTTGCATATCCATTGCTTAATTGCTTTAGTTTTTGCATATCATATCAACCATGTGCATAGCATTAATAAAGGAAAGGCTAAATTTTGGGGAGAACAAGAACTCATTCTCCATTAAATTTACTTGTCTTTACATTAAAGGAGAAAGAATAAAGGAGATAATAAAACAACAAAATGGTTCAACTTTGGTCCTCCATATTGGTGACAGGGCTTGTCTTGAGAGTGCTCCCATTTCCCTATTCCCTGCATCCAAACCAGCATAATAGCATTAGTACATTTGTATAGGGTAAATGCATGTTCATTTAGTCAAAATAAGCTTTCTTTTAAATTGCTGAATTGCCTAACATATTGTCCCACATCGGATGGGATCAAAGTATGGGTAATTAACTGTCAAGTTGGGAAGGCAAAATCAAGGGAAATTTGCTCTATATGTTGCTGTGAAGACACTTGAGTTGCACAAAGAATACCTTGTTGTGCCTCACTCTCTTCCCAAATTGGATATGATTGTTATTTCTGACTTTGCTGCTGGTGCGATGGAGAACTATGGCTTAGTTACATACCGTGAAACAGTTTTACTCTACACCAAACAACATTCTGCAACTGCCAATAAGCTGAGGGTTACAACTGTGGTGGTCCATGAACTAGCACACCAAATCCCAAGTGAAGACAGAACATACATTTTCATCACAGAAATGTATTCGCAAACTACAAGTTCACTATTACTTGGCTTTCCTTTAGCTAAAAAGCATGTGGTTAGTTTAGACAGCGAAGATTCAAGCATAAACAAGGGCACCAACAATAATTAAGGCCAAGCACAAAGAAATCAAGGAAATGAAGGAATCAAGGAATCGGGAACAACAAATTCGAGAGCAGGACAATAGCCATTCAAGCAATTGGACTGAAGCATTTCAACAGCATTGTATCACACTCTTTCTCTTCCATTTTGACATTTAGTTTCAGATCACATTTTCACATGTAGACATGCATTATTGCACAATAAACAACAACAATTAAACATAGCTAAACATTTAATATTTAGGCGTGCAAGCTCATTCATCAAACATGCATTTTTTTGTCATAGCAGCATGCATTTTTCACTTAGTATTAGAAAGCACACACACTTAGCATTCCAATAACAAAAAACACACCATACATCCAAAGCACACGAGCATATACCCTTTTTTAGCAACCATAGTGGAGATTTGGAGTTAGAAGCATGCATCCTTTAGTTGACAGAATATTAGGATCTTTACATAATCATATAAGGCAGTGCATACATTTAAATTAATAAGGGACATTGCAGGCAATTCCCCAACAACCCAAAGCAGCTAAGATTATCCAATTTCATTAATTAATTAAAAAACACACACAATAGAAAGCACCTGGATGACACATCCTCAACCAGCTCATCAACTCCTGGTGCTTATCCCTCTTCCTTATCCGAATCTTGACCTGTACAAAGAGACAAAAAAAAGTTGTTAGCGGAAAGGGGGGAGGAAGAAATGGAAAATGAAAAAGGGAATGCTCGGATTTTCTCTTTGGATACTCTTGACCCACGAGAAATTCTCTCTGGACTGATTCTTTCTTTGATAGATCAAAAGAAACTATCATCTCCTCTAGCATTGAAAAAAAAACTCTCCCTCCTCACACAAGAATTTTAATCATACACACAACATTGAAACCGAACAGAAAGGGGCTCTCATTTTATACAAACTATACACACTCATTCACCCTCCCATCTGATACACAAGACATACAAACAAAGGGGTTCAGGATTCGGGATTTGGGGTTCAGGATTCGGGTTAGACAAGTTTTGGGTATTTGAGGACGTTTTTTCCAAAAAAAAAAACAAAGGGGCAACTAGGGTTTTTTCGAAAATTAGGGTTCCTCAAGAAAAAGAGATTAGGTTTTGACAAAATATAAGGATGGGGAATCAAATTAAGTAAAATGGGGTACCTTTTGTTGTGATTCATTCGAACCTAGTATCGTTTGAGTCTTTGATCGCTTGAATCTTTCTTTGCCTTTGCCTCCGTTTCTTCATCTCACTATAGAGTTTAGGAGGTTTTCTTAGATTTGGGTAGTGTGGATTTCAGTGAGTTTTAGGTGATTGGAGGCTTGGGTTGTGAACTTTTGAAGAGAAAGACGAGTTCTTGGGGCTGTCGGGGTTAGTTTGATTCGTCGGCGGTGAGAGTTAGAGTGGAGGTTGAGGGAGACGACGGTGGCGCCGTTGGTTTGAAATAAGGCCTAGGGTTTCGGTAAAGAGGAAGGAGGCTCGTGAGTTGTGAAGAAGAAAGAGTGACGCGAAGAATGGAAAAAGCTTTCGAAAAAGAAGCCACTTGACCTAAACCACATCGTCTAAGGTGCGTTTATTCATATATTTTCCACTTGAACTCCTGATTGTTTCCATTTAGTCCATTACCATGTTGTTTTAGGCTTTGTGTCTTTTGATTGCATCAATTTGGGAAATGACTTGTTGCTTTAAATCAATTTAGTGCTTAAATCTCTTTTATTTGTAGTAGTTTGGACTAGATTTAAGTTTTTTAGGTTCAAATGATGAATATTGATGATGACTCATGCTTTAAGGTTCTAATTGTTAAGCTTTCTTGTTAAAGGTGTTGCCTTTGATTGTTTATTGCATGGATTGAGCATAAAAGAGCAATAAAAATGATGATTGAGATTTATTTCGCTTGGAATCCTATTGGATTCGACTTGAACTTTTAAACATTAAGTGTTTTATTTAAAGTTTTGATTTTTGAGTTGGAAATGATTCATAGGGACCTTTGATTTCTATTTGAGCTAATTTTGGTTTGAAAAGTTGAGATATTGGCTTAAAGTTATGGTTTTTCTTGAATTAAAAATGGCTTGAAAATGGTATGTTGAGCCACTTTGGGTTTGATTTTGAAAAAAAAAAAAAACTTGGAGTTAAAGATCAAGTTTTTCAAATTGAAATTAACTTGAAAAGAAATTGATGAATCCTTGTGGATCAATTCTAATTTGAAAATTGAGATTTTGAGTTTAAATACTTGATTTTTAAGTTGATTCAATTAATTTCTAATTTGATTCACACATGTCCAATAATTTGAATTCCCATTTGCTCAAAGATTCAAACTTATTCATCTGTTTGCTTTGGTCCCGGATTTAGGGTTTTGTTTGCTTCTTGATGCAATTTGATTCTTGATTATTGATATTCAATTTTGTGCCTTTTCGTTCCCTGAATTTTGCTAATTGTTTACTTGATGTGCAGAAAAGCCCCCAGTTGTCCAAGTTGGCCCTTAGCTTCTGATTTCTTTAAGTTTAATTGTTAATTAAACTTAAGTTAGCCTTTGGGATTTGTAATAAATTAGTGTAGTGGTAAAGTAGAGATCAATCATATGCATTCATGTTATATGTCACCTTGCTACGTTCATAATGCATTAACATTCGTCTTTTGCTGAGATGAAGGGCCTTTCAAATAAATGTGCTCGGGTACGAATTTCTGGAAGCCCCTTCTAGACCGGTCTATTCCCTAAATACCCCCATAATGCGTGGGAAGGGTTTATGGTGTTGACTTTGGGTAGACTTTTTAAATGCATGTAACTAAAATCAGTCTTTCATGCACTTTAATTGCCATTCATGTGAGTTAGCTAAGTAATAATCAGTAAATAGTCGTTTTTATGATGATGGGTAGACCCTAAATAAATGTACTCGGGTATGAATTTTTGGTTATCGCTCCGAGATTGGATTATTCCCGAGATACCCCCATAATGCGTGGGAAGGGTCTCGAGTTAATTTTAAGTATACAACTGCTTACTGATCAAATAAATTAAAATATACATTTGCATGCATCATTCCATTATCATTGCATTAACCAGAGTTTAGGTCAAAAATTTGAAAGGTCAAATTCAAAAGATCAGTCTTTCCTTGTCAGCATTCCCAATTTGCCCTTCCCCATCAAAAGGTGTTGCCCAAAGTTGTCTACTCTTCCTGTTTTGCCCATCCTCACCGGAAGGTGTTGTCGAGCTTCCTAGTTTGCCCTTCTCCATCGGAAGTTGTTGTCTACTTTTCCCAGTTTGCCCTTCCTCACCGGAAGGTGTTGTTTAGTTTACCAATTTGCACTTCCTCACCGGAAGGTGTTGTTTAAATCGGCTTTACCCAATTTGCCCTTCCCCATCGGAAGGTGTTGTCCAGAGTTGTCAACTTTTACCAGATTGCCCTTCCTCATCGGAAGGTGTTTTCTAGAGTTGTCTACTTTTCCCAGTTTGCCCTTCCTCATCGGAAGGTGTTGTCTACCTGTTCCCAATTTGCCCTTCCTCATCGGG
>AWUE01020197.1:0-20899 GCA_001974825.2 Corchorus olitorius | reverse complement strand
ATATATATATATATATATATATATATATATATATATATTAGATACTAATACGAGCCGGGCCGGGGCTCGGGCTTTGGAAAGAAAACCAAGGCCCGATCCATTTTGCAAAATGGGCCTCTTCCTTTGTCCAAAGCCCAACCTTCGGGTCTTAAGCTATTGCCTAAACTCTCCCATTTCTCGGGCGGGCTTTCGGGCCTGGGTGGGTACCCGGGTGCTTGAGCTAGTCTAATCTCATGTACTATTTACAAAAAAAAAATTAGTTTGTAAAATACATTAAAAAACATAAGGACACTCCTTCTTACCCCTTCTTTAAACCAAACATAATTTTTCTAAAACCCCACCCAAACCTTCCCCCTCCGCGCCCCACCCCTTCTCATTTGAACCAAACAAGGGCTAAGGGTTGCAAGGAGAATCTGGTTAAGGAAAGAAAACTAAGGAAATGCTGGGTTATATAGCAACCTGACTTTAGACCCAAACCCGTTGGTTAATCCGCTTTTCATTTCTGTTCTCTTTTGATTTGATCCCTAATTTAGTTTGAAGAAGGTCTTATCTGTGCGCTACACTGCAAGTGATAAAATGTGATAGCATGAAAAAGCAAAAAAGAAAATTAGTGATAAAGAGTGAGTGAATGAAATATTAATTAAGGAATAAAGTAGTAAAAAAAAAAGGAGAAATGGAATGTGTGTTTGTTGATGGACTCTGGAAAAGTTGGATTTCTTAGTGGACTTCATGTTTTGTTGTTAGGAATTTTGATTTCTTTGTTGACTTCAAGTATTGTTGTGCCATGGCTAGTTAGAAAATAATCCAGAGGGGATAAGTCAACAGGTTAGATTTGAGCATAACAGGTTATAGGGAACCTATGTGTAATTTGATTAAATTTATCTATTAGGAAATTGTTAAAAATATCTGTGTTGTTTTAGAAACATTCATTTCAATTAAACATCCAGGTTACATACATGCAGAAGCATTCCACACCAAACATAATTTGCACTTACATCAGAGTTAATCTATGCCAAATTATGAGCAAAAATATTGGCAAACCTATTTACATGTCTAAAAGAACTAAAAAAAAAGGGAGGGGGGAAGCACAGACCACAACCTATCCCATTTTGTCCCAGATCACAGCATCCAAGCCAGCCTTATTTCTTTGCTTACAGAAAGATGCATCTGTATTGAGCTTGAACATTCCCAAATCTGGTGGAGACCAACGTTGAACAACACGATATCCTTGCCTTGGCATACTATTACGTTGTTGAGAAGCCTCAAAATCACTTACACTCCATGTTGCAGCCATACATAAAGAAGGGTAACTTACAAATATTTTCATGAAGTGCTTTGTTTCAGTTAAATCAAATCAACCACAACAGCGAGGCAACAAGTTCCAAAGAACCCATCTAACTAGCTTTCGACAACAAACAATCCCAAAAATCCTCTCGATCATACCAAGTATTCAAATACCCTTTAAGACACGGACAGGACAATTCCCAGACCTTACGGCTAAAAGGACACTAAAAAATAGTATGAAATATAGATGATTCCGCATTAAAACACACGGCACAAACCCCATCAATAAGTACACCTCTTTTCAGAAGATTAACTTTCGATGGCAGAATATTATACACCAAACGCCATAGGAAATATTTAATCTTTAGTAACACATAAGCACCCCAAATAAGACGCCATAACTCAGGTCTGTTTGTACCTTGGCAAATTGCAAAACTTGCATGATTCATCACTCGCTTCATCCTTCCAATACAACATACAACCATTTAAGCAAGCATCAATCTTGACCACAGGTAGACCTAAGCCTCGTATCAACTTTTTATAATTATAAAAATCTTCTGGCAATGCGTTATCTTGAGGCAATGCTTCCTTCAGAACACTTGTAAAAGAATTAAATGTACTCTCTGAGGCATTGTTTTCATACTTAACAACTTAGAAACCAAAGATAATCGAGAGTGATTCTCACATCCATTATATAACATGAATCATCTGCATTTTTAAGTAAATCAAATAATAGAGCACCCAAAGGCGTTACATCATTACCATCCTCACGATTAGGAATTTCCTCCTCAAATGGTGGTTGCACACTTGGGCCGGGTTCATCTTGATTTTGTGATGGATATTCAGCACCAAAACCAGGATCATAATCCCAATGTGGAACAAAGCTTGGAATCGCCGAATCAAACTCCATTGTTCCTTCCAAATTCATGTGCTCATAATTATTCCATTGCGCCATATGCCCAGTACTTGGCTGCTCCTCAAATTTATGCATGTTACATGGCTGCTCATCAAATATGATCGGCGCTTCACCATGAGAAGTCCAATTATAATAATCTTACATGAATCCTCTTTGATAGAGGTCAACTTTGACTTCATCTATTGTAAGAAATCTTCGGTTTCTGCACTTGCTACAGGGACATCTAATCTTATCCCCATCCTTGCATATATCTTGACTATTAGCAAATTGAATAAATTCCGCTACTCCAACTACAAACTCCTCCGTTAAGCCTTTACGTCCAGCTAGATTCTTATTGTACATCCATTTTCGATATTCTGACAACATCATTACTGCAATATGAATAATTTCAAAAATTATATACAAATAATAGTAATATATATAATAGTAATTTCAAAAATTAGGTATAAATGCATTCAGTAATTAAATTATGCAATTTTGAATAAACCCCAAAATTACCTTGACACAAAAAGTTAAAACAAATAATTAATATACAATCCTTGCTAATAGCTCCTCCCTAATAATAAAAGTTCCTATATAAAGTAAACTTATTCACCTTTACCCATCATTCATAAAATCTAAAAACAATACTTAATCAATATTATTTTCAACAAAAATACCAACATACTTAATATTCAAATATCAAAATTAATATTTTTAAGTATTTAATATTATAATAAATATTCATTTTCACCCATATTCATATGAGCACAACAATATACAAACTAATATATCAACAAATGCTAATTTCAAGTAAGAGAAAACAAAGAAACTTATTACATACAAAGCCCATGGAGTAAATAAGAGAAAAGATAGAAAAAAAAACCATTAAAGCTAAGATTAAAATTAATAATGAAAAAAAATTAAAAAAAGAAAGAGATAGATGAATCATACCATTTGAGTATCAATAAGAACAAATCATTGAAAGTGAGATTACAACTTTAGACTTTTGTGATGTCAAAAACCCTCATCAAAAACCAACATTTCAAATAGTAAAAAGAAAAAAAAAAACCAAAATATGAGCGGCTGGAAAAATTGAAATTGCAGCAGTTTCCGGTTCCCTTAACTCAAATATGATGCCCTAAGTCAAAACGCAGAGTTTCATTTTTTTTAATTCTTTTATTTTGCAACGGATACTCCAACAGACATATCCGTTCAAAAATTCCATAGGAAATTCGGTGACAACTTGCTACCGGTTTTCACACAACGACCTTGGTTGCAAATTGCAACACATTTTGCAACAAAAAAAGCCAAGCAAATCGTATAAAATTTTTTCACCTTATTTGCATAGCAAAATCCGTTGGAAATGTGTTTGCAGTTATTTTTTTTGCAAATTGCATCGAAACTTCCAACGATTTGTAACGAAAGATCTCGCGCCAATTGGCGGGAAATAGTTGCAACGAAGTTTGGAACAAATAATCCGTTGGCTGATTTTGTCAGACTTTCCAACAAATTTTGCTATGTTTTTCTTTTTTTCGTTACTATCGGTTGGAATATCTGTTCAAAATTTGCAACAAATTTTTCTGTTGAAAAGTTTTTGTAGCTCGTTTAGGATTTTCTTGTAGTGATCCTTGCCTTGGCATACTTACACTCCATGTTGCAACTATACATAAAGAAGGGTAACTTACAAATATTTTCACGAAGTGCTTTGTTTCGGTTAAATCAAATCAACCACAACAGCGACGCAACAAGTTCCAATGAACCCATCTAACTAGCTTTCGACAACAAACAATCCCAAAAATCCTCTCGATCATACCAAGTATTCAAATACCCTTTAAGCCACGGACAAGACAATTCCCAGACCTTACGGCTAAAAGGACACTAAAAAACGGTATGAAATAGAGATGATTCCGCATTAAAACACACGACACAAGCCCCATCAATAGGTACACCTCTTTTCTGAAGATTAACTTTCGAAGGCAGAATATTATTCACTAAATGCCATAGGAAATATTTATTCTTTAGTAACACATAAGCACCCCAAATAAGACGCCATAACTCAGGTCTATTTCCCACTTGATACACATCCTTTCCAAGTAACTTCCTTGCAACATAAAGGAATGGTATAGTGTGATAAACATTATACAAAAACTAGTTAGTTGTGCCCGCGTTTTGCCGCAGGTTTTACTCCCAAACTTGTAGTGGTAATTTGTAGTTTACCTGTAGCCATGACTCCCAAACCTGATCATCACACCGAATGGTTTTTTCTTCACTGCTCCAACCTAGCCCGGAACCCCTCTCACCCATCATCTCACAAACCTCTACATATTGCCTCTTCCATAGCTTCATCCGAGAGTAAATATGGGGACTTCCTTTGACATCACACCTAGGAATCTTCTCTTTCATTCTATTCTTAAGTTCAACTTATCCAGGCTTGTAAGTCCCATTATCACACTTCCACTTCGGGTCTACAAACATTGACATAAGCAACTGCAAAAGGACTGCATCCTTTGCTGGTGTCCAAACATGCTTGGACCCTGGATTTTCTACAACCCTGCCTTTCCCCCTCTCTTGGATTGATTTTGGTGGCATCTAACGAAAAGGACATAAAAACAACCAAACAATTATGCCCATATTAGCAAGACCTCAAACGAATATTTAGCAAGAAATATTTAGCAACAAACCAAGCAAATTCCTTCCATAAACATATTTAGCAAGACCTCAGACGAATATTTATTACAAATAAATATCACATCACAAAGATTGGGCCATTAAAAATCCAATAAGAAGAAAGTGAAAATCAATATTACATGGGAATTCAATCACAAAGAGTACAATAAAGAACAATACAACTTTAAAACAATATGTTCCCTAGAACTAATGCAAAGATGGATGGGTAAGAAGGTATTCCGCCCACATTTGGTTGGCTAAATTATCTCTAAATTGACTCCATTCATCACATGCATCAACATAAGTGATCCTAGCAGCCTCAAATGGGTCAAATGGGTGGCCATCTTGCTCCTCAACCTCATCATCAATGTCATCCTCCAAGGAATCAAGTGGCATTTCATTTCTGATGTGATTATGCAGCAATGCACATGTAGAAATGATCCTAGATTGGATCTTGATTGGATAAAAGGACTTGCCACAGAGAATTGCCCATCGACCCTTCAAAAGACCAAAGCATCTCTCAATTACAATCCTTGCCGAGGAATGTCTGCAATTGAACAACTCTCGAGGCGTTCTTGGTGAGTTCCCCCCCCCCCCCTCCAATCAGACAAGTGGTACCCTTGACCCCTATATGGAGTCAAGAAGCCTCTCCCATTGGGATAACCAGCATCACAAAGGTAAAAGTAACCTAAAAACAACTAGTGTTAGTGCTAGAAATAACCATATCAAAAAGCTAAACATTTCGTAACCCTAAGTAGGGTTTAATAGTACCTTCTGGAACAACTAACCCATTTGGCCTCGAGATGGCATCTCTCAAAACTCTAGAGTCTTGCGCAGAACCCTCCCACCCAGGGAGTATGTAATTGCATATTCCTATCACAAACTCCCAAGACATTGGTGGCTATCTCACTTTTCCTCGTTCGATACCTAGGTCTGTCCACAACTCTAACATTGGTCTTCACATAGGTTCCATCTAAAGCCCCAAGGCAGTTCTAATCAACCAAAGGGAACATCTAATTAGAAGTAATTCTAGAAAGCTTAAATTCTCAAATCCAAGTTAATCAAACGAATGTTATTACCTTAAACCATTTCCATCTCTCTTCCATTTCTTTTTCTCCAACAGGTTCGAGCTTCTCCAGTAGTACTACATGACATCTCAAAATGGCTTTCAACACCGACCTAAAATGCCTACTAATAGTCTCCCCAGACCTAACAAAGTGAGTCCTAACAATTCTATTTTTCTGGTCATGAGCCAGAATGCACAAGAAGGCAACAACGATCTCTTGCAATGTACAATTCCTTGTATCAGATAGTTGCCCTATAGTCCCTAACAAATTACAAAGCTTAAAAAAAGAACCTCTATCCATCCGAGTGCTTTCATAACACCGTAAGTCACTATCAAATATAAGCCTCTGCAAATAAACTTCCCTAGTAAGTCTCCTACTGTTATTCGGAGGGCACCTACTCCTTCTATTCATAGCTCTCCTACGCAAAATGAGTAGGATTCCATAAATGCCTATCATGACTTGCATCTCATGAAAAAGCATTGCAATTGCAGCAATGAGAGCTAGGTTTTGAGGTAGCAAAATGTCCATTATTAATGCCTAAACACAATCATAAAAGAACAATACACACAATAATTAGTAAAACGCAAGACAATTTGACCCAAAAATAGTCCAAGCAGCAAGCAAAACCCAAACATATTCAACCTATGGACCACCAGCAAGCAAAACCACAAACCCTACCAAATAACTACCACCAATCAAATCCAATTATGATCAAAGTACATACCAAATTAAACAAAATTAAGCAATAACTTGATCCAATGATTCTTGACTAATATATAAATTAAATATTTAAACTAAATTAACCTTAACATTTAACTTTTAAATTAACATAAATTAAATATACAATGCATATGTTTTAACACTAATTTAAACTAATTAATGAAAATTAATTGTAAATTATTTCAAATTAAAACTAATTAAACATATTATGAAAATGCAAGCTTTTAAATTAAACAAATTAATATCTGTCAGACCCTAATTTGAACAAATGTGAGACTTTGGGGATTGAACAAATTTGAACACTGAGGACTACTCTAATAATCAAATTATAATTATTTAAATAGTTAGAAAAATATAATTTAATTCTAATAATCAAAGTAAAACTAATTTCAATTATTTGTAATCAATATTAATGGTATAGTTTCAACTTTCAATCAAAAACTAAAATAAAATAGCAATAAATATCATGAGATTGAGATTGAGATTGAGATTTGATGTGGTAAAATACTAAAATTGGATTAATACTATCTAATATATAATATAATGTTTGCTAATTATTTTATAATTTTTAGTTTTTACATTTTAAATATAATTAATTCTAATTCGGGTCATTTCAGGTTAATTTGTCGGGTTGATCGGGTTCGGGTCATTTGGATTAGGGTAATTTCAAGTTTGGGTACCCAAAAATTCGGGTCATTTTTTGGGTTGGGTCGGTTTCAATTTCGGTTGGGCGGATTCGGTCTTTTGACTTTTTTTTTTGTCAAATCAGGTTGGATTTGGTTTGGTTTCGGCTGATCGGGTCGGAAGTCGGGTTATATTTTGCTAACTCTAGGTATAAGAGAAAGTCAAGGGAAAAAGAGTAACACTCTCATGGGAAAGTAAACTTTCCCACCATTTTTTGTGGAAATCACATTACTACAACTTTACCAACTGAGTGGGAAAGTGGTGGGAATGACTTTCCCATCAAGAATCGCATCCCTCCAACCAAACATGATAAAGTTACTTTCCCAATTTAACTTACTACACTTTTTCATAACTTTCCACAACCCAAACGCCACCTAAAGGGTTACACCGACATTTTTTTTATCCAAAAAAAATGTTGGATTTGTGCAAATTGGCTTCCAACAAGTTGGAATTAATTTGTTGAATGACTTTAAAGCTGCCAAGATTTGAAACTACACTCAAGCGTGTTAAGAAACCATGGGAATAATAACATATTATTGATGAAACCTATATAGAAGCTAATAAGTGCAACTTTTCCCATTTCACGAGATAAGCTATGGTAAATAGCTCATAGCTAATTGCTGTATGAGACTGCATCAATGACGTCTCTCCGAAATTGACTTGCATATTCCTCTAAACCTATAAAAGTCCATGGTCCTTGTATATTCCTCCAAACATATAATTATATGTTCCAGCTAACAACTTCCATTAAATGTTACTTTCAGCATCATGTCACCATTTGGCTGCTCTATGTAGGTTGATTAGTACCTAAAATGGAACATTTTGCAAAGACAAAATCAGATGACAACATCTACGAATCAAAGTTTTTAATTGATTCGGTTTTATATATACCTAACATCGTTGAGGAAGCCTCTTTAGTCTTTAGACATTCAATGATTTCCCAAAACCAGCTGCAGCTTTCTTCTTTTTTTTGGGTTTCTACCTTTTCAGGGCTGGGGAGTCCAGTTTTATCCTCATATTTCTTTTCTAATGCCTGCAAATTAGATCAGTATTGAGCAAATAAGAAAACCTCACCCCTAGGCACCAAGATCATAGACTCTGTTTCATAAAACAAAAGCAATGAAATTTAATGATTTATTATTCATGATGTAGTCTCCAATCTAACAGAACTATAAGTTGAAGAAAGAAGGTGAAGCTCCCTGATACTGTGAGGAAACTTTGAGATTATTAATTTCAAAAGGTTGTATTCACCTCTAGTTGTACTCTGATAGTGTCAACAACTTCATCTGTCGTTCTGTCAAAAAACAGAACACCCTGCAAATTCAAGAATCGTAGTCACAAAAGAAATTAGTCTTGATTTCTAAATAACATATTAGCGTTACCTATAAACTTGAACATAAACTTCTACATCTACAAGGGACGCCTGTGTTGCATTTAATTCCCTATTGGGAGGAAAGAAAACAAGTATATTGAATTAATGCCTAATTCCTTTTCTGAACTCATACTACTAAAATAACCATATATCTTTGCTCCGTGACACAAAGTTCATCAGTCAACATTGCATATTTGCTACCTTAACCTACACAAATCTAGCTCCTAAATGTGGAAGTTGCTACACCAGTAATTGACAAATCAACAACAGCTTTACAACAATACAGAAGAAAGAAAGAACCTGAAGATGGTCAAATTCATGTTGAAAAACCCGTGCCGGAAGCCCTGATAAATTAACTGAAAATCTTGAACCATTGATATCTCGTGCATCAATTTTTACAGACTCTGGCCTCTGAAAGCCCAAATTAACAGGAGTAGAAGGTAAGCCAGCAAGCAAAAGAGATGATACATCATATAGAAAATTATAATCCAAACAATGGATCCTCCATCTTGCGGGGGAGTATTGGAGGAGATAATAAACCAGATTTCAAATCCTTGCCAATCAACTCATTTTTACCATATCGAAATAAAAGCTAACCACTCTTATTTTCAAATATATACTTATCCTGTATTTTGTATTTTGAATATTTGTTACCTATCAATACTGGTAACTTATATTATATATACCATTTAGAAATACTAATCAAACTAAGCCTTTTTACCATCAATTATATCTCTTCTAAACTCTTATATCCATGTACAGATTACTCTATGTTGAATGAGGGCATGTTGTACCAAATAACAAGGTTTCAAGTTGTAATTCCTTTTATGAGAATATTTTTGTTTGTTTTCCAGTTGATAGTGGGCTGACATAAATGTTTGATTTGTTATGAAAAGGTATGGTCAAGATGAAGAAGCAGCTGATGACCAAGAGGAGACCAGATGGAAGTATATTCATGGAGATGTATTCAGGTTCCCAAAGTACAAATCTTTGTTTGCTGCTGTTCTTGGATCTGGAACACAGCTTTTCACTTTGTAAGTAGGATACTCTGTATTTATGTTGCTTTTATATTTTGACACTTCTTTTATTACATTGTGGTCTATACGTCAATTATTGAGAAAGCCTCTTTAATATTTTTTTTTGAACCTTTTATGTGTATCAGAACCGTTTTCATTTTCATGTTGGCATTGGTTGGTGTCTTTTATCCTTACAACTGAGGAGCTCTATTTACTGCCTTGGTCGTCATATATGCACTTACCTCGGGGATTGCATGATATACAGCCACATCTTTCTACTGTCAGCTTGAAGGAAAGAATTGGGTATGTGTTGGTGAATTATGTGTGTTACTATGAAACGTCAATATGATGATTATTTCTTAAAGTTATAGGCCTCTAAGTGGACTAATATATCTATATCGTTTCTTGGATTGACATTAAAAATCTGTTGTTGACTGGCAGTATTTCTGTGTCTTTAAAAAATATGCAATTTTGTTCGTTATGAAAACCAATTTCTAAAGACCCCACTCCTTATCCAAGGTTTTACTTTGAATTTGCAAGCTTGGAAAGAATCGATGAATTGGCAAATTCAGATAAGTTTCTCATAGGTAAAAATTGAATTTTTTTTATGCAGGTTGTTGTTTATTTTTTCTTATATTTTTTCAATCTATACTATATATAAAAGTACGAATAAAGGGAAACTTTATATTTCCCGATTGTATCTTTTTTTTTTCAAATATATTTCTAAATTACCATTACTAAATAATATTTTGAATTAAAATATATAAATTTGTCATTATTTTTTAGGGTATAAAATTGCCATTATTAAAATTTAATAAAATTGTATTATTAAAAATTAATTAATTGGAGCAATTGATGAAAGCACATGGTTATAAATTAATTAAATTGTCATTATCTCTTTATGTTTTCCATCAAGCGATTTGTAAATTTGACTTTTCGTACTCCAAAGTTGTTCATACTACTTCTTGTGGGTGATTTTTGCACCTGAAAAATTTTTAAGGTTTTTTTTATTTTATCTAGAGTTCATAATTTAAGATTAGCCTTGTTCGAATGATTTGTTTTCCAAATTTGATCATTGGCATCCCAAATTTCTATATCAATTATACAGTCACTACTGCTTCATGCTACAGTCTACAATAATACTTAGAGAAACTTGCTAGGCTAACTGTAGTATGTGGACCAACCTCAACTTGAATATTAATCTTTAAAGTTATTGAGCCATTGACAATCTATTGATTTAAGGAACAATATGAGAGAAATATATTTGTTTGAGCACGAAAGGATGTATATTGTATGCTGGATGAAAATTTGCCTTTTTGCAAATATTCATTAAAAGGATAGAGGCGATTTGATTAGTAATTAAAGAGGTTATAAGTAAACTTTAAGATTGCAATCAACATTATCTTAGATCGAGTTGAATTAAGAAAGAGTGGAGTTTATTTTGTGGATGGATCAGGAGGAACAGACAGAACATTTTTATATAGTGCAATATTTAATAATTGGGCCAACCCGGCTCGAACAAGATTAACTTGTAAATATACCAAAAAAAATTTAAGTTAATAATACATATCCTTTAAACATATAATTAATCAAATCAATATTGCATTTTTTCATATACAAAATATGTTTATCTGATTGATATAACTTCAAATATCATCATAGGTCAAAGGTCTGAATGCGTTAGCTATAGCAACATTCAGAGTAACGGCAACGATTATGTCAGGAGAAAGAACAGCACACTCGAGATTTGATTCGATAGAAACAAGTATATGTGGGACTTCCAAACAGAGTGGTAAAGTTGAACTACTAAGAAAAGCAAGACTAATCATATGGGATGAAGCACCAATAGCGAGAAAGATTGCAATTGAATGTGTGGAAAGAACACTGGAAGATATGATGAGTAACAAAGAACCATTCGGAGGAAAGGTTGTTGTTTTTGGAGGAGATTTCAGACAAGTGTTCCCGGTTGTACCTCGAGCAAAAAGTGAACAAATAGTCAATAAAAGTTTGGTCAGATCATACCTTTGGCCAAAAATAGAGATACTATGATTGAAAAAGAACATGAGAGCAACATGAGACCAAGAGTTTGGCAAATTCCTCCTTCGAGTTTGTGATGGAGAAGAACCAAAAAAAGATGATAATTTGATACTTTCACCAGATCAGATGGTTAAAAGTATGAAAATGATGAAAAGTCTGAAAAAGACTTGATCGAAGTAGTTTTTCCGGATTTGAAATATAATTCAACTTCGGCAGAGTACCTGACCAACTGTGCAATCTTGGCAACAAGAAATGAGCACGTGAACAAACTAAATGAGCATATGGTAGAAATATTTCCTGGTGAGAATAAGACGTACAACAGTTTCGATAAAGCGATAGATGACTCGAAGAACCATTGTCAAGAGGAATTCTTAAATATTCTAACACCGAATGGTTTGCCACCGCATAGATTGATGTTAAAGAAAAAATGTCCAATCATACTTTTGAGGAATTTGGATCCATCTAATGGTTTGTGCAAGGGAACAAGAATGGTCTGCAAACACTTTGGCCATAACGTGATACAAGCAGAGATTGCAATTGACCATTATGCTAGAAAACAAGTTCTTCTCCTAAAAATTCCGCTTTCACCAGCAGAAAATGAAGGATATCCATTCCAATTCAAGAGGAAACAATTCCCTATCCGTCTTTGTTTCGTTTGTTTCGCAAGGACCATCAACAAAGAATAATTAAGGACAAACGATTTCTAATATTGGAGTATATCTGCCACAACATGATTTCTCCCACGGACAACTATATGTTGCACTCTTACGAGAAATTTCAATGCCTTCAATGAAACTTCTGGTCAAGTCAGAAAAATACAAACAAGCAAAATGAAACATATAAAAAAATGTTGTATATAAATAAGTTCTACTCTTAGTCGGTATCATTTCAATAATTCGAGGTTTTGAGTTATAATTAGTTATATATATATATATTATATTTAATTTAAAAGTTGCTTCAATTTAATTATCTTACATTGCAAAAGTTGGATGCTTTGACTCATAATTAATTTCAAAATAATCACATGTTTTGACTTAAATTTAATTTTAATTATTTTAATAATATCTTGATTTAAACGCGTTCGGCCACATGCAACGCACGTGTAAGCTAAAACTAGTATTGATTAACTAATTTTATGATTATTTCTTTTTTGTTTTCAGATACATATGGAATTCTGCTTTCAATTTCTACTCTAGAAGAAATTCATATTGCAAAACACAATAAAGATGCAGGCAAAAATAAAGTTGTCATCAAGAGAATTGAGTGAGTTAAAAAAGATCTGAAGGAGTCTTCAATTCTACACACCATTGTTTATATCCTGTTTTACTTTGCAATGTTCAGATTGTTTAAGAACCATGTTTCAAGACTTTATATTTTGAAGACAAAAAATCTGTAAATATTTATTTTGAATTTTTAAGTGTGTTTTCAATTGTAAAAACATGAAAATAGTTCTGTATATAAAGTTGATTTCAGATTTTAATCACCTTTCCAAACCAGATGTAATTTTTGTTAGCAAATATGATCTTAAACTGATATATATATATATATATATAACAATACATAATTATTTAATGATTTATACACTGATCAGATTTCAATGCCTTTCAATTAAATAAAAAAATTTTGTTCCATTGTTTTCATAAAATATATTAGAAAATAAAAAAATTAAGTTTTGAAAACTAAAAACAAATTTAGCTTTATTTGCAAAAAAAAAATGGACAATACTATCAAATTATAGAAAAGATGAATTCGATTAAGACTACAAATTATTAAACTATGCATAATTTTCTTCTATATCTTAAAAAAACAATAAAATGTATGGAAAAAAAACATACATTACAAGACTACAAATTAATTCAAAAACTCAAAACAAAGTTGAAAACGTCAAAATAATTGAGAATTCAAATATAACATATAACGTTCTTTAATAAAAAAAAACCCGCTGCGAAGTACGGGCCAAGTATACTAATTAAAATAAATATATAAATAAGGAGAGAGGTGTTGAAAAGAACCAGGTTAATGAGATAAATGTCACCTTAACAATCATCATCACTGCTTCCAACATCAACCCACGTAAGACTAGGATTGAATTAAGGGAAATCAATCACCACATTAGTGATAGTCACATTTGCTAGAAATTTTTTTCCCTTAACTCTACCAAAAAACATTCCATTTTAAGACGCTTGCCTATGTCATTATTTGAAGGTGTGAAACTTTCCTCAGAGGGAATCACCTCTATACCTATAACATTGATACAAAATATCATGAAGCCAATTAGAATTAACCAAAATGAAGAAAAGATGAAGATAAAGAAATATCTCTCCTCATATATACAAAGAATATCAAAACATTTATGATGATGGTTTCCATACAGATTTTTTTATTTTTTATTTTTTATTTTAACTTTTTAGACATTTGAGCATGGAACTAACACCTATGATCAAAAAAAAAATTGAAACACCATATTTATTGAAAAACATTTATAAATTTTTTTACTAACTTTTCCATGGTACAATTTTCTAAAATATAATTTTACAACTTAGGTTGTTGTCATAATTAAATGATTTTGACAGTGACTAAAATAGTTATGGGTCTTTAGTTTTCTTGGTGAATATCCAATTGCCTTTGTATAACTAAATTTAAGAACAATAACTATGAATTTTGTAAAGTTTAAATATTAAATTAAACATAAAAAAAAGGAGAGAGCTGTTGAAAAGAACCAGGTGTATGAGATAGAATGCGGAGTAACGAAATTGTCAATCGGTTCAGCATAAAATTGAAAGTTCATCTCGATCCCAACCATTGGTGTCCGGGGAGATTGACCCTTTTTTATTTGAATGCCAAATTCCTTAAATATTTTTGGAGGATTTCGACATGGGTTTTCCTGCAGGATATAAACAAATAAATTTTTTGTGTTAGTAGCAATACTAGCTGGCACAAACAAAGAAAATATATAATCTAAAACTAATATCACACACCTTTTTTTTCAAAGCATCAACCATGAAATCTTCAAGATTTTTAATCTCTTCCTCTTCTACTAAAGTCTTTAGCTTTCCAATAGTTGGGACGATCTGTTGGGGATCTTCTCTTCCATCACCATCATTAAGATCATCAATAATCTTGCATATCAAATCATTCCATGCCATCAATTGTGGCAAGAAAGACCTAATCAATTTTGATGTCTCTTTGGCAGATTCATCATTTTTGTTCTTCAAAATATTCTCAACTTTTATGGTAACAAAATTAACCATTTTTTTGATGAGTCCTACAGCCACTTCAAACGGTTCAAAGTAAGCTGCATCCAATAATTAAGACATTAATTAGTTTCTCAACGAAAAAGCCCTTACTAAATTAAGCACTCAACCATAAGGACTCTTAGTTCAAGAGAATTTAGACTGCAAACCAACTCAGGTTTTAGTTTTATAATTAGTATAGATATAGTCATCTAATTACTCAATCAATATAACCAACTATCCTTAAAATAAAAAGAAATATAATCGACTCTGCTATTAAAAAAAAAAAAAGCTATACCCTTCTGCGTAGTGCGTATAAAAACCATTGAATTCGATCCTCACCCCTAAAAATCACTCTCATAATTGCCAGATACGCGAAACTAAAAGAAATCTCTTTTTCCTTTTAGGGTAAGCACTTTTTTATTCTTTATCATTATCACGATCATGATGATTAGTTCATCTTTTAAATAGATAGTATATAAGAAATCTGTGATTCTGTTGAAATTATTTCTTATATTTTCTTTGCAGATCTGATCAGTTGTTTTATCTTTCGCTTCACGAATATGTCCAAGCTCATGCAATATTGTTTTGATCACGGTTTGGTTTAAACTCATCAGTTCTAATTACTTGTTTTTTTCAATAGCTTTTAGATTTTACGGGTTAATTCAAGGATATTTCGAGTTTGTCTTGTAAAATATATCGGTTTGTTTTGTTTGGTCTATGGCAGGCGCAGCCCATGTGATGAGGAGTCAGTTACCGGAGGAAATTTGCATAGATATTCTAGTGAGATTATCCGTCAAGCCTCTTGTTCTGTTTAAGGTCGTATGCAAGTCTTGAAATCTTTGATTTCTTCTCCTTACTTTATCGACCGTCACTATGATGGATGCACTGCTAATGTAGCAAGTTAGCCATCTTCGTAAAAAAAGATTCTGACTCCAAGCACGAGCCTACACCATTTTTCCACACACTTGATTTTAGCCCCTTTTCCTTTTCTTTCGGAGAAACAAGGATGATTGAGCTCCCAAAAGCAACTATTTTTAATTACCCATTACAGGATGCCTCGAAGTCTTGGGAAAGCCTACCTATGCTAAGCCCTTGAGTTGGTGTAGGGGGCTATTGTTGCTAGGAGTTAAATGTAGTTACTTCAAATTGTTGCTTTGGAACCCATCAACTCGGGAATACAAGCATGTCTCGAATCCACCATATTCGTATGATTACGATTATAGTAGGGTTACTGCTTCTGCACTTGGATATGATTTCAGGGTCGAAAGTCATAAAATAGTTTTAATTACCAAAAATGGTAGATATAGCAAGCACATTGAAGTTTATGATCTTAAGGAAAATTTGTGGACATTCATCGATCTTGATAAAAATTATGAAGATGCTAAATACAAACATCCCATAACTGTTAATGGAGCACCACATTGGGTGATAGTTCATAGAGATTTTGAAGATTATGGGAATGGCCATGTTTATCTTGCGGTTGAATACTTTGATTTTTCGATGAATAAGTTCGTGGTGGTTCCATAGCCTGCTGACTATGATGATCGTTATTTCTCTAGTTACTGTCGTCCTAAATTATTTGATATGAAGGACATCTTGGTATTCAATACCATATACGTGAAGATGATAGGTGGAGATATGAAATTTGGGTCATGATGAAACATGGTGTCAAGAATCTTGGTCGAGATGGATGACTTTTGGTGACATTTATCCTGGTGACCCTATTTGTTTTGCTAATCTCAGTGCTTCACTTGTTGATGAGGGAGATGGATGTTTCGCCATTTACAATGGCAAGGATAGAGGATCTCAACTCAAATTTCAAGCGGGAGTCAAACTTACATATCATAATAGAGCTTTTGCATTCGTTGAGAGTTTGATTTCGTTGGAGACCGAAAAGATTGAAGAGGTAAGGCAAGAAGAATATTGTCCCAAAGTTTGATTTCTTTCTTTTCTCTTTTCTTTTTATTTTTATTTTTCTTTTTAATGTAATGGCTTCCTGAAGCCAAAAGTACTAGCAGTTGATTTGAATCGTTGGAAGTAATTCAATGCTTAATTTGAGTATGCAGCTCATGATTTTGAATAATTAGGAAATGATTTTAAGAATGCATTAATATATATGCATAATTATAGTTACAGGATATACACTGTCAAGAAATTCATCATTCATTCTGACTGAAAACAAAATCCCCTGCAAATTCAACAACCCTTATTTGATTTTTAAATAACATGTTAGAGTTACCTGTAACGAAAGGATCTATCTGGGAAGCTTCTTTCCTACGTGATTTCTAAATATATCATTACAACAATGCATATACCATGCTTTGGTTACGCACCTGATATCAACAGAAAACTACAAAACTTTGATTTCAATATGCTTTGCTATATGGATGTACAAATCAAGTAGCCATTAAACAGCCATCAAATAGTCTTTGACAAAAGGCTTGAAGAACTTAAAATTCTTTTTGATCATTTTTTATTTAGATAATTAATTCAATTCATTTATCCAAGATAAGCAGAGAAGAGCTTTACAAAGTACCAATCTTACAAGAACAAGATGATTCATGGTAGGTAGCCATTAATTCAGTTTTTGATCATTTATTTATACTTGAAAGGTGAAGTTCATAGTAGGCAGCCATTATTTCAGTGCTAATTGCATTATGTCTAGAAGACATTGGAAACAGAACATACCTACACTTGAACATTACATTATATTATAGTATCTAAAGTCTCTTCAAGCTTCTGCTCCATATGCAACAGCTGAAGAAGAAGAAAAAAGACACTACCTGAGTTAGTGAGTTTAGCTATAAACAATTTACCATGCTATAACACAAGGTATAGATGACATGGTAGGGTATGAAAATAACCTTTATTATTATTATTTCCTTGACACATCTATTAGTTTCTTTATTTCTTTCATAACTGCTTTATCACTCTAAGCTCACTCATGGGCACATCTCATTAAAACCCTCTAACATAATACAATTGATAAACCGTTATATGTGAGAATCTAAATCATTAGGAAAGACCAACTAGAAGCAAATACCTTAAATTGATGACAGGATGAAAAGAGTAAAAACTAGAATGTACCGTTATCTTTTCCCACTCAACAGATATCATCTTCCAAGTAGGGCATGATAACTTATTATAATTAGGCTAAACACAGTCCAAAACTTCATTATTAAGAGTGAAATTGTTTAATAACCATGAGGTATCAACCACCTCAGGCCAAATACACATGAAGAATTTATTTCCCTAACCTTAGAATGCTGCTTCACAAATACAAATAGAGAAGAATGAAGGCCTCTTTAGTCTTTAGACATTCAATGATTTTCCAAAACCAGCTGCAGCTTTCATTTTTTTTTTTTTGGGGTTTCTACCTTTTCAGGGCTGGGGAGTCCAGTTTTATCCTCATATTTCTTTGCTAACGCCAGCAAATTAGATCAGTATTGAGCAAATAAGAAAACCTCACCCCTACGCACCAAGATCATAGACTCTGTTTCATAAAAGAAAAGCAATGAAATTTAATGATTTATTATTCATGATGTAGTCTCCAATCTAACAGAACTATGAGTTGAAGAAAGGAGGTGAAGCTCCCTGATATTGAGAGGAAACTTTGAGATTATTAATTTCAAAAGGTTGTATTCACCTCTAGCTCTACTCGGATAGTGTCAAAAAAACAGAACCCCCTGCAAATTCAAGAATCGTAGTCACAAAAGGGATTAGTCTTGATTTCTAAATAACATATTAGCGTTACCTATGACAAAAGAATCTGTCTATGAAGCTCCTTTCCTACTTGTTTCACCATAAACAAAGCGCATAATGTTACTATTTTAGAAGGAAAATAAACCTTAAAAAGTGCAACATCAACATGTTCAGTGTCGACCTAAATAAATTTATATGTGCTTTGGCACATGGATTTAACTCAATCATTCTAAAACAAAGTTTGGCGGCTAATGTGGAGTTTGGGGCAAAGGCCACTTCACGAATGTCAAAACAAATACAAGACTGCAGGAATATAATTACTTTAGTCTTGTGTCTTAGTTTTACTCACATGCAACATATTCTGAAAGGACTTAAACCTGAACAGAAACTTGTACATTACAAGGGACACCTTTGTTGCATTCAATTCCCTATTGGGACGAAAGAAAACAAGTCTTCCATTAATGCCTAAGCCTAATACCTTTTCTGAACTCATATTACTAAAATAACCATATACCTATGCTAACCTACACAAATCTAGCTCCTAAAATTGGAAGTTGCCACACCAGCAACTGGCAAATTAACAACAGCATTACAACAATTAATACAGAAGAAAATCTTTGGTAACAAAGTTCTAAACTGTTGCCACTCTTGAACAAAAACTCCAAAAGCATTTTGAACACAAAATAAATTCTCTTTAACAATTTAGAACTTCCAGCACCTGAGGTTAGCATGGTTTCGTAATATTATAATATTCCAATGTCACCATTTCTATATATGATGCTTTCTGTTGTATCATTAAAAACTCATTTTTATTCTCAGGTTATAAACAGTGGCGGATCTAGGAATTTTTTTGAGGGTGGGCACAATATTCTCTTATATACACAAAAAATATTTTTAATGACTTATGAACTATGATTTAAGGGTAAAATGATGAATTAATCAATCAAGGGTGGGCACACTTGATAAAGTTAGGGTGGGCACTAACCAAAATTCAAAGAGAATTGGACTAGCAAAATAAAAGAAATCTTTATCATTCGAATAAAGAGACATCTTGTAATTAGATATTGGATGTGTGATTTCACATAGTGGGGGTGTATTGGTTTCTTAAACAAAACAAAAAAAACAAAAGAGATATATCACTATTATGTAATTGGTATAATCATACTATGTGTAGATTATACAAGAAGTGTAGTACAATTTCATTGTTGAATAGTCATTGGAAAGTCCTAATATAGTATTTGAACATACTAAGTGACTTGGTATGTTTTTGAGTTATCCATTTGTACTACAACTATGTTTTGATGGATATAGTTAAGGAAATAGATTGGTTGAAAGTAATGAGTATAAAAGTGTTGTGGCCACAACCGATACCAACTTTTCCTTTTAATTAAAATTTGGAAATGAAACCGATGTGTTAGAGATTAAATCTCAAGTTGAGGTAATTACCGTAAAGGAAATGAAGTGAATTACTAGTACTATATGTGGAATGGGTTTAATTATCCCATTGTTAGACACCAATAATGGTAAATCCAACTTTGAATTAGTAACCTCTAATTCCAAAGTTTAATGGGAAAAACAAGTTATTGTTATGTGTCTGTTAAACACTAGTGAAACCCATTCAAAATGACCTAAGGATGCTAGTGTAGTCCATTGCGAAAGTAGAGGATGAGTTTTTACTCTTAATGGAGTTACAATATATTGTTAAATGTCCAAAGCAATGGGGACATAAAAGAAAGAACTCCACCTATATAAACATAGAAGTGGTGCCGCTTCAACAAGGAGAATTGGGATGTTTTCTTGTCAATGTTTATGAAAGGATAAGCACATGGCCATAACGGTGCTAAAAGCGTTTAAGCCTCTAACATAAGAATAAATGAATATTATGTGTGTTATATCTTCGGTTTTAACACTAGAAGTTGTGGTTTAATCTGCGGACACCGACAATCTTCGTTAAAACTTTAAGGTATATACACTAATTGAAGGTTTAAATCGAGAGATACCTTCTTGTATTCATAATATTTATTTGTGTGAAAAGTTTAAAAATAAACGTCAACATTCCAAACTAGTGGGGGATTGTTGATAGTTTAGAATGTTGGTAATCAAATTTATATGATTATTTACCAATACAATTTAGTTGATGAAAAGTTATTAATGAATATTGTGATTATTCATGAATGAAGAGATGAATATTGTAAATATTTATGAATCAAGAGTTC
>AWUE01020195.1:0-12473 GCA_001974825.2 Corchorus olitorius | reverse complement strand
ACGATCTTCTCAATTCAGCACCGTGGGGGGGGGGGGTCCTGGGGCTGCTTCCACCAACTTCATAACTTGCATGTTGGCTCGGGTTTAGTGCTCTTTGACGTTGCCTTTCTTCCCAATCTGCTTGGGACCTTAAACTTTCATAAACCGCTTCACTCATACCGGCATAGTCATCTTCATCAGAATTTGCTTCATAGTCTCCATCATCTCCTAGTCTTATTCTCTCTTCTAATTCATCTCGAGCTTTTTGTTTTGTAACCTTTGTTTCTTTAAAGGTTTTCAGCTGCTTAGCAACTTCTTTTCTTACATGAGATGACACTTGATCACAGGGTGCCACATTGCCCTTCTTCGCAGCCAAATGCTCTTTAAACCGAGTTATTCCGCCTGTAATAACTCGATCACAGAATGTACATCGAACCCGAGAGCGCTGTCCATCAACAGCTTCCCCCCATTTCCAACCAAAATCATCACTAGGGGGACCTTTGTTGGTAGATCCACGTGACATTTTTACCTTTAGTAATAATAAGTTGAAAATAATTTAAAAAAAGTAGATAGCTAATGACAGGAGAACTTTTGCATGCATGCATAATATAGAGATTATAATCAAGCAAATATGATTATATCACACAAACATCAATTAACTATAATCAAATAATATATGTATATATATATATATCATTAAAAAACCATTGTATTTGCATAAAATAGAACACTTGCATTATTTAAAAAAATAGAATTAAAAGAAGCATAATATAATACCTTAGTATTGATGGAGAAAACTAAATCAACTTAATTTTGATGAAGAGCCACAAAGGATCAAAGTGAACTATGTAAAGTCTGAATGTGTTGATTTGATTAAGTGAAAATCAAGAGATATAAGTACATGAGGAATACAGCAGATTAGTCTTGGTACAGATAAGGATTGGCTATACAATAGGGTTAAGTAAATCTAGTAAGTAGAGTTCTATGAGGTGTGTGCTTTATCTTATATACATGGCTTATCACCCTCCCTCAAGCTAGGAGCGCTCTGGAGAACTCGTAGCTTGTCTCGTAGTTGAGAATGTCTTGTCCGAGGGAGTGCTTTAATAAGAACATCAGCAATTTGATCAAGGCTTGAAATGTACTTCACAATAATATGTTTCTTCATTACTTTGTCACGCACATAGTGGAAATCAATCTCTAGGTGCCGAGACCGAGAATGAAATATTGGTGTGATAGTTAAGTAAGTTGCAGATAGATTGTCACACCAGAGCACAGGTTGTGTTGCCAAAGGGAAACCAATTTCAGATAGTAATGCTTGGAGCCAATGTACCTCACTTGTAGCCGAGGCCAAGGCTCTGTATTCAGCTTCTGTCGATGATCTTGACACGGTTCGCTGCTTCTTGGAGGCCCAAGAGATGAGGTTAAAGCCATAGTATATTGCAATGCCAGTGGTGGACTTTCGATCATCAAGATTTCCACCCCAGTCAGAATCTGAATAGGTATGAAGTTGGGTTCCTGATTTTCGAGAGATGAACAAGCCATGCCGATGAGTACCAACTAGGTAGCGCATAATTCTTTTGACAGCAGACCAGTGATTCTCGGTTGGAGAGTGCATGTATTGAGAGACTCGGTTAACTGAGTATGTCAGATCAGGCCGAGTGATAGATAAGTATTGTAATCCTCCAATAACGCTTCGATACAAGGCAGGATCAGAGAATGGACTGCTATCATTGATTTGCAACTTCTGTTGTGGACATGCCGGAGTGGAGATGGGATTGGCTTTGTCCATTTTTGCCTTAGATAAAAGCTCACCAATATATTTATGTTGTAATAAGGACATACCATCGGAATTTCTGGTTACCTCAACTCCTAAAAAATAACTCAGATCTCCCAAGTCTTTTAGTGCAAAAGATTGTTGCAACGATTTAATCAGGCAGACAAGTGCATGTGAATCAGATCTAGTAAGAATGATATCGTCCACATAGATTAAACAATAAAGACGAACCTTTTCTTTGAATGTAGAAGAACAGAGATGTGTATGTTTTAGAGCCTGTGAATCCAAGTTCAAGTAGCTTATCCGTAAGGCACCTGTACCAAACTCGGGGAGCTTGCTTCAATCCATATAAGGACTTGAGTAATTTGCAGACATAATTTGGATAGGTGGGATCTACAAATCCAACGGTTTGCTCCATAAAAACTTCTTCTTCCATTGTTCCATGTAGGAAAGCATTAGAAACATCAAGTTGCCTGATAGGCCAATTGTGTTGCACCGCCAAAGATAGGATCAATCGAATGGTTTACGGCTTGATGACAGGACTGAAGGTTTCGTTATAATCCAGCCCAGGTCGTTGATGAAATCCCTTGGCCACTAATCTGGCTTTCAATCGTTCAATAGTGCCATCTTTGTTTTGCTTTACTCGAAATACCCACTTACATCCTATAATATTGTGTGCCATAGACCGTGGAACCAACTCCCGGGTTCCATTTTGTAGCAAGGCTGTATACTCCTCTGCCATGGCTGATCTCCATTCGAGCAGTTTCAATGCTTGAGAAGCGGAAGTTGGTTCTGTAATGTGAATCGAAGCCCTTGGTTTTGGTTTTAAGTTCCCTGTTTTTGACCTTGTCATCATCGGATGTGTAGAGTGAAGTGATTGTATTCTTGAATCAGGTTTATTGTATTTGCTAAGATCGACAATTAGGGATAGTCCTGGAGAAGGTGGCGATGTTGGTGGTGAAAGGGTTGAGGGTGATGTCGTATTTGAAGTTTTTGTTGGTGTGGATTGGGTTGAGTTGGGTTGATATTGTGTTTCGGGTATGTTGGCAATTTCATGTTGGGTTGAAGAGTGGTCATGGGCTGTTTGTGTTTGGTTGTTTTGGGTTGGTCTTGGTTGATGGGCTGTATTGGTGTGGATTTCAGTCCGTGAGATGGACAATGGAATTATGGGTTCCGTTGCGTTGATGGAGATGCCACTGGACCAGAGCTCCCTTGGAATGGAAAAATCTGTTCATCAAACAAGACATGGCGTGAGATATAAATCTTGCCAGAAGTAAAGTCAAGACAACGATACCCTTTATGTATTTTGCTATATCCCAAGAAGACACACTTTGTTGAACGCGGTTCTAGTTTGTGAGCAGCATAGGGGCGGAGCCACGGGTAACAAAGACAACCAAAAGTGCGAAGTGTTGTGTAATCTGGTTTTTCATGAAATATGACTTCAAATGGGCTTTGATTTTTCAACTTTGGTGTCGGTAGTCTATTGATGATGTAGACTGCGGCATCAAATGCATAGGACCAATATTGAAGTGGAATTGAGGCATGATTCATTAGTGCTAGTTCGGTTTCGACTACATGCTGGTGCTTTCTTTCGGCACAACCGTTTTGTTCTGGGGTATGAGGACAGGAACTGCGTTGGCTGATTCCATTCTGTTCAAGAAATTTGGTTAAGGCAACATATTCTCCGCCCCAATCTGCTTGGAAGGATTTAATTGGTGTGTCAAAGAACTTTTCAACAACTGCTTTGAACTTAATAAAGACATTGAGAACATCAGATTTGTTTTTAATGGTGAAAATCCAAGAATATTTGCTGAAATGATCAAAAAATAAGACATAATATAAAGAGCCATCAATGGACTTTATTGGAGAACTCCAAACATCGGAGCAAACTAGTTCAAGAGGCTTTTTCGCCTGAAACAAAGACTCTGGAAATGCCAATTTCTTGGCTTTACTGACACTACAAGCATGACAAAGCGAGGAAGGATTTGAAGACTGGAATGAAATAGATCTATTATTCAAAGCATGTCGAACTGTCTTAAGAGAAGCATGGCCTAAACGGGCGTGCCAGGTTGTGAGACTTGCAAGGTTTGCCCGAGCTGGTGACCTGAAGTGGATCGGATAAAGGCCATTCTTACTCTGGCCTCTGAAGAGTACCTGTCTCGTGTGGATATCCTTCACATCATAATAATGCGGAAACAATTCAAGAGAAACATTATTATCTTTTGTAAAAGAATTAATGGATAGCAAATTGTTGGAAGCAGAAGGTACACGTAAAATATTATCAAGATGAAATGAGTGTTTACCAACTGAAAAAGTGGAAGATCCAATATGAGAGATGGGAAGGGATTTACCATTGCCAATTGTAACCGAGTCAGGACCAGTATAGTCATTGTGAATAGCTAGATTATCCAAATCCGCGGTGAGATGGTGAGTGGCACCCGAATCAAGCAGCCAAGGATTGTTATGTGGATTTTGTGTTGTGGCAAGGTTTCCTTGTGGTTTCATGGGTTGAGACTGTCTCATATGGCCTTGTCTAGGCGTTGGACACTGTCTTGCTGAATGACCAAAACCGTTACAATTATAGCAGGTAAGGTTTTGAGTATCATTGGTACCTTGATGGGCAGACACCGTATAGGTGTTGCTTTGTTGAGGAAAATTCTGCCTTCCTCTTCCTCTGCCTCCTCGTCGGCCTCTTCCTCTGGATGGGGGGCTCTGACGTGCTACAAACTGAGCAGTAGGAGGTGTGGTTGAATTCAATTGATCTGCTCCAAGCTGAATTTCTTCGCTGAGCAAGAGTCCATACAAATTTTCAAATTTGATTGGCTCCAATCGAGCTTCCAATGCTCGTGTAAAGGGGCGGTAAACCTCTCCAAGACCGCCGAGGACTGCATCTACAAGTAATTCTTCCTCAATTGGACTATTTAGTGCTGCCAATTGATCATATAATCCCTTTGCTCGCTGCATATAGGTTGTAATTGAATTAGTTTTTCGTTCAATTTTTAAAAGAGCAGATCGGATTTGTCTTATCTGTGGCTTTGATCCAGCAGCAAAGGAGGCAACAAGCTTTTCCCAGGCGCCACGTGCAGTGGTTGCACCAACAACTTGTGGCAAAACACCTTCAGACAATGAGCAGGTAATCCAGCCAAGGACCATCTGGTCTTGTTGAAACCATTTAAGGTAAGCAGGATTTGGTTGATCGTTGACAAGGGTTGGTGGTGTTGCGACATCTCCCTCAATATGGTTTACAAGATTGTAGCTTTGGATGATTGGGCGAATTTGTGTTTGCCATAGCAGGAAATTGGTTGGTGTTAATTTAACACTAACTTGTTGAGCAATATTTGGCAGATTTGATGGTTGAGTAGATGTTGTGGCAGTGCTTGGAACGATCGACATTTTTCGTGTTTGGTGAGGAGAAAATAAGGTTTGAGAATTTTCGCTTTTGATGGTGGCGGAAAAAAAAAGAATTTAGGTTTAGGGTCTTGCTAGCTCGATACCATGTAAAGTCTGAATGTGTTGATTTGATTAAGTGAAAATCAAGAGATATAAGTACATGAGGAATACAGCAGATTAGTCTTGGTACAGATAAGGATTGGCTATACAATAGGGTTAAGTAAATCTAGTAAGTAGAGTTCTATGAGGTGTGTGCTTTATCTGATATACATGGCTTATCAAACTATGGACAAACGGTTCTTATCTTGTATTTGATGGACCAAAAAATAGAGAGTGAACTGAAAATGAAGAAATTGATTGGAGATTTAATGAGAAGGAAGAATGGGGAAGCGGATGAGAATGGAAATATATGTTTACAAAGGCAGATGAGTGATATATATATAAGATATTATTGGTTTGTGGTTCATTGGCCAAATAATAAATTCAATGTCATCACCTTTCACGTGAAAGTGAAACTCATATTATTGAAAGGCTTTTACAGTTTTTTGTTTTCATTTTGCAGAAACCATTATTTTGCAAGAACCAGCTCATTTCCTTCTGCAAAGGCAAATGAATGCTTTGCAAAAAATTTGGTGAGATGACATTTCAATTACTTTCATACATACAAAGCCAAAATTGTGAATACTACCACCATGATCATTTTTTTTTCAAAGAAAAAATTTATAACCAACAAAATAACCAATAGTAATTCTTTTGTTTTTTTTCAATCACTTACCTGAAACGATTCCATAAAGTATTCACAATTATGCATATTCACAATTCTTTTGTTTTAACCCTTTGTTGTTGCATATTCACAATTATGCAAAGATTTACCTATTGAAGAATGCTACAATATCCTAACGCTCAATTCTTTCCCTTTGACAATTCAATACCAAATATAAAATTAAGAAAAAAATGCTCAATTTAAGAAAAATGAATAAAGCTAGCAATAACATGCTTCCCCTCCTCCATACTTGGCTTTTTAAAGGCAACGTTAAGGAGATTTTATTAAAAAAAAAGCCTCCAACAAACTAAGTTTAATTAAAAGAGTCTTAATTAAATATATTTTGTTATAATGAGCCTTATGGAAGATAAATATTTGCCTTTAAGAGGTGTCACGGGGTGTCGCGGCCGTCGCAGGCCGTTACATCGTTTTTTGGTCTCTGTCGCGGCCGTTACGTAACGGTCGCGGCCGTGACACATGCAACTCGTGCAACGGTGTAACGTATCGGGAAAAATCGTCATGGTGCCTTCAAAAACCGTTACGTAACGGCCATTACGCGATGTAACGGCCGATATTTAATACTCTCAGATCGATATAACCTTGCTGTTGATATATGGAGCCTTGGATGGACTGTTTTGGATGTGGTTGAAATGATTCAGATTAGCTGTTTTATAAAAAGTAAAGAAACTTCAGATCAAGACTCATCGGATATCAGCCAAATGCCCAAATCCTAGTGTTGTTTAGAATTTAGAAATCAAATCAGGGTTTGTTCAATTTGCAGGGGATTCTGTTTATATGAAATTAATTCGTGACAATATATGATTAATTCTCTTTTAAACAAATAATTACTATATTAGAGGCGGTGTATAAAAATAAATAAATAAAACGATGTCCGAATATATTATGTTTTTCCTCTTGTGACTTGGATACTTAGGGTAAAACTAGAATTAATCCTATTATAACTTGGAAACCAAGTAGTATTACTATATAAACGTAGCTACATACTCCAAAAAATCCAATACTTCTTACTCTCCTCCATCGTCAATTACTACCAATCTTCTTCTTGTTCAATTTTTCCTAATTCCCCGACCTCAACGATGAATACTTTTAAGGTGTTATCATATAATGTTCTTGCTGATATATATATAACAAAGCCTGGGGTATGGTGGGAGCAGTGGCCTTATCGAAGTCCACGCTTGCTAGCAACTATTACACGTTATAATGCTGATATTATTTGTCTACAAGAGGTGGTTCCCTATAAGTTGCTCTTTCACTCTAATTATGACATCTCAAGCACTTAGCCTTTGGCTAAATTAATAGGCGCATGCTTACTGAAATTTTATGACCTTATGTTCAAGTCGCACACTCGCACTTTGTGTTGGATTTGTTTCTTTGTTTGTTAGTTTGTGATCACCTTTATTATTCTTCAAATAAAAAAAACTTATATTCCTTTATTAATTAGATTAGTTTATAGTTTGTCTTTGTGACTTCTTATTAGATGTTAGGGTGTTGGTTTGTCTTTATGACTTCTCATTGGATGTTATTAGGGTAGTTTATGTTGATTTGTTTTTTTTTTTTAATGTTTCATTGGATGTTGGTTGGATGTTAGGGGGAATTAATTATGTTAGTTTGTTCTTGTGACTTCTTATTGAATGTTATGGTACATGGTTTATGTTGGTTTATCTTTATAATTACTTCTCATCGAATGTCTGGATATATATAATGTATGTATATCAAGATAGCCGAAAAAAAAATTTATGACTTCTCATTAACTTGGTTGTTTAATTTTTTTCAGGTGCAGGATAATCATCTGAAAACTTTTTTCGGACCTAAGCTGGCAGACCTTGGTTATTCCTTTCGATACAAGCCCAAAAATAAGAAGGTTTTTTTTTTCTACTTTTCCTCTTTCTTATTATGGTGGTATATTACGATTCTTCGATTCTAACTTTTAAGCTATAGGAAATTTAGCATATAGCATGTATATTACCTTTTTTATAATAATAATAATAATAATAATATTATTATTATGTTGCAGGTTAAAAGTCATGATGATGAGTACTATGTCAGTGAAGGATGTGCCATCTTTTATCGCACCGATGGATTCGAAATGGTCAAGAAAGATGAGGTAAATAATTTCTAAATTAGGTAAATTTTGCCATATCTATATCTATATCTATATACTATATAAGTGTAAACTTCAAAACCATGGACCTGAATTATCTAAAATAACCTTTTTAATTTTAAAAGTTTAGTATTTATTTAAAGGATAAACATGTATTTTTATATTCATATATTTTTATTATTCTTTTACAAAAATAAATCTTCTCATAAATAAAAAAAAGTTAAGGAATAAATCTTCTCACAAATAACTAATGGACAGCCCTACCTAATGATGTTAAGTTTTGCTTCGTTTGGATAGAGGTGGGCCTTATAAAAATGTTCTCTTTGGGCTTATTATATATGTCTAAACTTCAAAAATCTTGATCTAAAATAACCTTTTCAATTTAAAAAGTTTAGTATTCATTTAAAGGGTAAACATGTATTTTTATTTTATTTAGATTAATTAATTAATTAATTTATAAACATGTGTTTCATTTAAAAACCAACTCTTAATTCAAGTTACAAATAATTAAACTCATAGTAAAAGTACGTTCCATATCTATATATAAATATGTATTCTTGGCTCCTTTGGGGAGTTAATAGGGGTAATTTTGGGATAAAGTTATTTAATAATTAGGTTGTATTCTTGGGAATTTTTATTAAAAGTAGAAACGTTACAAATTAGTGGTAGTTACAAAAGGGTTTTATGGCATGAGTTATAAATTCTTAAATATTTTGTGAGTTACAAATAGAAAATAACTTTTAAAATGTTTTGAAGGTTACAAAATGATTAACTTGGGGGTTACAAAATATTGTAACGTTAATTTTTAGCCTATATATAGGTTGCCTAAACCAGCCTTTTACTTGCACCATATTTTTCTTCAAAACGAATTTTCCCTTTTTGCTCTCTATTTCTCATGTTGTATTTTTCTCAACTCTTTCAAATTTCTATATACTAAGAAACTTCTATGCTCTTATCATGTTTCTTGGACAAAGAAAGGTGATGTAGAATAGATTTTATAAATAGTGCAATATTATTATAATATATATTACAATCTTTTTTTAAGGAATATTACAATTTTTGATTGATAATTTCATTCTAAATTTTGGTATTGCAAAATCTATTTATTATTTTCATCAATTTTCAATAGTTTTATTCTATTCATTCATATTTCATTTTAAATATCTATTCTAAGAATATCTCGCTTACTAAATGTTTTTAATGTTTTCATTTTCATGTTTTTTGACTTTTGTTTAGCATCTTAGATGTATAATTTGTTGTACTTATATTTTTTTATCATATTTAATTCATTGTATTTGTAAGTTGTAACTAATATTAGAGTCTTTTTCATTTTTCTTCTCATATCAAAATGTGACAATTTAAAAAAAAAGTAAGGTGTAGAAAATTGATATATTAAAAACAGTCTTTCTCCTAACCCAACCCGGAATAGAGAAAATTCCCCATTCCCTAAGGTTGTTGTTATATTTTAGTTTTTCTCCTTCAATATTCTTTATTTTTTTTGTTTTAGGTTTTTTTTTCTCTCTTCCCTTTTGGATTTCATCTAATTTTTTAATGAATGGATGGTGTATGATAAGTTTTCTTACTTTTAATGCATTAAACTCTTTTTTTTTATCTATATCAATTTAAATTTCGATGAATTATGTATAGTAAGAATAGAGAAGTTACATTCCATCTATATCAATTCAGATTTCAAATGAGTTATATAAAAAGATTAAAATTACTTTTGTGAGTTAATAGGGGTAGTTTAGGGAGAAATTAATTTTAAAGTTATTTAATAATCATGTTCTAGAATTTATAAAGAATTATGCTTAAAATTACTTCTTTCTTTAGTGGAAGTTTTTTCTTTCTTTTTTTTATAAAAAAATCATTAGAAAAAAAACTTATAAGCTAATAATAATTATTTGTGTCAAATTAATGATCATAATTTTCTTCATATTTCACCAAAAAAATATGCAAATACTCTTGGCTCCCTTTGGAGAGTTAATGTGCCAAATAACAATTGGGTCTTTAAGGTTATTGTTACAATATATAATTTATTAATTGGATTAATTGTTTTGTAACTTTAGATATTACATTAAAATAAAGTAATAATACTATTATTAATTACTATTATTAATACTATTTCAATGTCTTATTTCCAACTTCCCAATATTTAAATCACCTTTATTTTGCCTATTTAATTATTTTGGAAGTTATGATTGCTCTATATACCTTTTATTTATGATTATGTATTAATTCTTATTAAATCCTTTTTGTTGTTACAATTTTGTATTGTGTATATAACTACTTCTTTGACAACTCCTGTGAAAATGGAGAAATTAGATTAGTCATAAGAGAATCACAATGTCATTTATGGGGTGTTCACTTCAAAATTTGAGAAACATGGGAATATTGAGATGGTGGAAGAAGAAGTTGCTACACTCCAAGCCTTGAAATAGGTTTCCAAAGGCTCATAAAGTTTCACGTCAAGGGAGATGCAATCCTATAACTAATGCTTTGGATTTTTCACCAATCACATATTACATATAGAGGCAACCAAGATGACTTTCCTCTCTTCTTCTTTTTTTTCCCTCTTCATGTCAAGACAGATGGAATAGAGTTAGTGTATTCTTTAAATCAATATATAATTTATGTGAAGTCTAAACTAACTTTACCTAACTTAGAATTTTATTAGAGATTTAATATTGTGAAGTGGAGGATTGAATTGAAAGAAATTTGGAAGTTAGGGACTTGATTGAAGGAAATGAAAATTTTGAGGCCCAAAATGCAATTTGCCCATAATTATAAAAGAAGCCCATTTATTTCTTTCCTCTCTTTCTTCTCCGTCAAAACCATAACTTGCTCTCTCTCTCTCTCTAACCGAATTCACATCTCTCTCAAAAACCTCTCCCTTAAATCATTACTTAATTCAACATCCAATTGAAGCATAACTTTCCTCTTACAAAGTTGTTCTTGGGCATGGGTTCAATGGTAGATTTCTTGGCCATAAAAGAAGGAAAATGGAGACTTAAAGGTAAGAAGAAGTTAAGTTTTCTTGAGAATATTATATTTATGAGTTGTATTGAAGAAGATTTTAACTTAGTTTGTGTTTGGGAGGTTGAAACAAAGGATTTTGGAGGATTAAGTGGGCACTTGAAGGAGGAAGAAGAAGAGCCAACGAGTTTATGTTGAATGATGGTAAGAACTTATTTGTATTTATGATTTGATGATTAAAAACCATGATTTACGTTTGGGTTTATGTTTGGAGAATGAATTAGTAGGAAATGGTGAAAAAAATAGGGTGAAAGAAGTGTGAAAATTGGCCTAATTGTCTAAAATAAGGTCTCACCGGAATCTAGATTTTTCCAGATTCCGGTGCCGGATTTAAGGCCGGCGGCCATAGGAATGGCAGGCCGCCTGGTCTGCCCATCAGGTCGTTGGGCCTGCATTGCACGGCCCAAAGGCTTGTGCAGCAGGCCTGACCCGTGTGGCAGGCCACGCGAACCTGGCAGGCCGCGCAGGCCACACGCGGGCCTGACAGGCCGCGCTGGCCACACGCGGGCCTGACAGGCCGCGCGGGCCTGGCATGCCACCAGGCCCAAGTCGAAAAAAAAAAAAAGAAGAAGAAAGAGAGAAAGAGAAAGAGAAAGAAAAAGAAAAAGAAAAAGGAAAAGGAAAAATAAAAAATAAATAGGAAAATAAGAAAATTAAAGAAATTTGGAAATAAAGATTTGGGTCCAATAATTGGAAAGTGAAATTACTATTTTACCCTCGTTAGGTATAATTACCCTTTTACCCTTGTTAGGGTGACACAAGTAATTAGCCTTCAATATCACACTTTCGGAATTGGAAGGCTACCGTAGTGATCCTTTTTGGGTAAAATTACTATGTTAACCCCGATTAATGAAATTACCATAATGCCCCCTAGTCGCCAAATTTACGAAATTACTCTTAAGGGTGGAAATTGAGAGAATTCGACTATGTTGCTCGCATCAATAAATTTGTATGTACGTTGTGAAACATGTAATAAGTGTAAATGACCATTTTACCCTCAAATGAGTAAAATTACGACTTTGCCTTTAGAAAAGGATTTGGCTTATTTGAACATGATAATTGAACATGTAAGGCTAAAGGATTACCGTATCAGCCTTAGGATGTTAAAATTACGTATTTGCCCTTGGTCGGCTAAAATTACCATTTTACCCTTGGTTGACTAAATTACAGTTTTGCCCTTAAGCGTCGGAATTGAGTTATTGAACTCTAGATTGTGGATTATAAATCCAAAACTCGTCCTACGATCCTAAAAGACTTCTATAGACATGCTAAGATAGTTTAAATGTGATCATGGGATTTCGGTTATGTACTTCTTGTTATTTATTCAATCTTATTTGATTGATTTGGTTTATTATCCCGATTTTGATTGATTATCTTGGTTTTACTATGATCTATGATTTTGGTTTTAATGA
>AWUE01020193.1:0-50632 GCA_001974825.2 Corchorus olitorius | reverse complement strand
TAACGTCAGGGGAACGGGCTTGTTTGGAAAAATAAGATAAATTGTATTTTTACTGATTATTCGATGATGGTGAAAATGCCCCTGACGGTTCCGGAGGTTGGCTCGGGCCAAGGTCACTCTGGATAGGTTTTAATGGCAGCCCATTTGTTTCATGAAACGATAAATGATTTTATGTACTCGTTTTTGATTGACGATCTGGATTTTATAATTGTTGTTTTATGAACTGTTTTGGTTGTGAGTGCACCCCACCGTCTCGGATCCTCTTTTGAGGGTTGTTCACTCACTGGGTACATTCCTGTACTCATCCCCTCAAATTCCTGTCGTGTTTCAGGGTAGTTAGGGCTCAGCGCATACTTGGACGGTCGAGTCGGTGGTTTAGGCTATTATCATTGCTCTAGAGGTATTTCTCACTACATAACGGGTCCCACTGGCATTGTCTCTGTTCATTTTCATTCCTCGTGTCTTGTTTCTTGATTATTAACTCGCTACTTGGATTTGACTTGGGTTTTGATTTATTAGAATGCTTTTACTACTTCGGTTTTTGATGATTCCACTTTTACTCTGATTTGTAAACTGTCGTATTTAAAATTTTTACTGTGTTCTCGTTTTATAGTTTTTGATCTGGTATCGACGCTTCGTGATACCTTGGATACGTGTGACGTGCGGCACGTAGTTCAAGGAGACGCGGCGGTTGTTCACGCTCGACTTCCGGGTCGGGGCGTGACAATTTAGAATTAACATAAAAATTATTGGTGTGGATAGCCGAACTCCTTAATGTTTTAATTCTGGATTGTATTTCTTCTTAAATTTTATTTGTAAAAACTATTCATTTACCTAAAAATATAGTAATTCTTAATTTTTTTTTCTAAGTTGTTGCTCCTATATCAATATTTTTCCTTCAAGAGTCACAATACATTTATTAAGATGATGAATAAATCATTTCCTTAAAATCCTCTCATTAGATTATTTAGATTTTTCTTTGATTTCCAATTGTTTTCATTTTATTAATCAGATGAAAAACTTTCATTATTCATTAATTTTCAAGTTAACTTTTTTTGTCTCCCACCCGGTATATATCCAGATTACAAAGCAGCACACTTAGTTTGGTGAGTGATTTTCATTATTCATTAATTTTCAAGTTAACTTTTGGTGCAACGTTGGAGAATTATTTGTATGAAAAGTTCATGTCTTACTCACCAAAGTATTCAATACATTATAATTTTGGTTGAAAGGCATCCGAGACTCTTTTTTATTACATGATGATAGATTGATATTTTTCTTACAAGTAATCATTTCATAAATCAAATGGATAAATACATATGGGATGTATCGTACATATTATGAGTATAGTTAGGGTTTTTTTTTTAAGAGTCACTCTTCAAAAAAAAAAACTATTTTTTTCAGTATATAAAAAAAGTATTTAATATACCATACAGTTATAGCTTATAGGTAGGTCATTATATATATTTTGCAACTATAGATGGTCATTTCTTATATTTTATGCACCTAGGTGTGTAATTTCATTTGGCTTGCTATTTTTTTAAAGTAAAATACTCTCCACATTATTTTTAAATTATAATACATATAATTTTTAAGAAATCATAATTATATATAAAAATTTATCATTTTTAAATAATTAAATGATTAATAGAAATTCTAAGCACGACCCTATATTACTAGTATATATATATATATATATTGTAGTGACTTGTAATTATTATAAATAATTATTATTAACTTTGGTATGTAGATTGACTTTGAGAAGGAAGCAGAATTGGAAGTAAACAAGATGGAAAATGAGGATAAAATTGAGCTCAGGCGGACATTAGTGAAGGTATAAGATCTTCAAAAATGGAATTACTATGTTTATTTCTAATGGAAGATTTTATCTTATTAGATTATTAGATCGGTCCCTCTACTAAATAATCTTATTTTTGCTTTTGCAGGATAACCATGCCCTCTTTCTTGTATTGGAGGACTCTAAAACTCATTCACAAATTTGTGTGGTATATTATATTTATATGGTATATTATATTTATATGGTATATTTTGAGCTTAATTTATATAATGAGATTTGGGCAAATTTACTAATTCATGGTTATTCTTAGGCAAATACTCATCTAGCTGGATTTGAAGAGGGCAAACTTGCAAGGATATATCAGGTAACTTCCAACTTTTTATTCTTTCCTTTTTCCTACCACTTAATTTGTTTTTATTAATTGGAAAGACACAATATGTTAACAACATTTTCGCATTGCTCCAATTTCAAGGTTGAGACACTTCTTAATAAATTGGAAGAAATCACCAAATTAAACAACATTCCTATAGTAATTGGTGGATGTTTTAACTCCTATCCTACGAGGTTAGTGGTTTAATTATTCAAGGATCATTAGTGGTATACAAAGTGCAACTTTTTTCTTTTCTAATTCTTTTTGGCATTCTTTTTATGGCTTTTTTTTAATTTTAAATTTTCTTATACGTTTACATATATAATGCAAATGTCAATTTCTAATTTCATGATTTTGTTGGAAAAGTTCAATTTTTCCTTTTTGTTTAAAGGTTCTATATTCTGATGTTCTTACGTATGAATGCAAATGTCATCACAATTATCTAATTGATTATTGATAATTGCAGTTACCCTTATAAGCTCATAACTAAGGGCGAACTCACTTCAGATTGTTTGAAGGAATTTGATATACTAGGTTTTCATCGTAATTACCCGTATCAATACAAATTAAAATTGGTAAGATTATTGTTTCCGTTCAAGAAATTTACATCGGTTTATATATATATATGTATCATTTTTGAAGCATATGCTAATTATACTAGAAAAGTTGTTTTACGGGAAAGTGCATACGCATTATTGTGGAAGAAGGGCGTGATGCATAAAGATATTAAGAAACATATAGACCCCGATACGGGCGAGCCGAAATTTACCTATAAAAACGGGAAGACTGTCGATTATATTTTTTACACAAGTATACTTTCTTCCTACAATTTTGAGTTTTTTTTTTTTTGACAACACTACAATTTTGAGTTAGAATTGATGGATTTCAAAAGTATTTTTAAAATCATATTTTAATAAATTTTTTTATCAATTTATTCTTTCATTAGTTTTAAAATTTACTCTGTTACAATTAATATGCTTTCATTATATATTTATTTAATTGTATTATATTTTCTTTAACAGATAAGCGTAATTTAAAGATTAAATCTTTAGGAGTGCTTGCTGATGTACCAAGGAAAAAGCTTCCATCACCTCTTGGTGAAGGGTCGTCAGACCATATACCAATAATGGCAGAATTCTATCCGACATAGAATATGGAGGGCAAGGGAAAAAATGATGTGTTGAGATTAAAATTCATTTTATATATATCTTTTTTATTCAGATTTTGCTAGGACTCTAGATAGCTATACGAATTTGAATATATGGGAAATGGTGTACTGAGTTGAGTTGCCTTCTCCCTTGAGTTTTAATTAAAGAATTTGGGATAAGAGTTTTTTGGTTTTAATTAAGGTTTTTATGTCATGACAATGATTGCTTTTCTCTTATACTAGTCGGTTGCACCCGCGCCATGTCGCGGGAATTCGGCTTTATTTTTGCAAATATTTGTTGGATAATTACATACTTTTTTAGAGCTTTGTAACATAGGGGATAAGAGTGCTTAAAGCTTTCTTCAAGCTGAAAATCAAGCCTATAATATTATTTTTCAATTAATATAAAGCAAGGCTTTCTTTTTCTTTTGAGAGTCATGATAGAAGATGGTTAGAGCATTTCCCCCCTAGTCACTTATTTTCAACAAACATTTACCATACAAAAATGTATGAAACTATCAATGCTTGTGCAAACGTAAGAAGCCATGGTGTTTCCCCTATATACATCATATAACTCACATCAAAATATTCTTTTAACAATGACAGAGATGATAAGGGTCAATCTGACCTCATAAGTATATAATTACTTAATATGATGAAGAAGATCGATATCCGATCAATTATAGGCTATAGGCAATGGAATTGCAGTCATAGAACTTCAGAATTCAACGGAAAAAAGCAAGCAAAAAAGTCCCTTCACTTAATGGGCATTCTCCAAATTAATTGCATTAGAAGGGAAAAATGAGGAAATAAGGAATGCAAGTCTACCACTATGATTCGCAGCCGTAGTCCACATTGGACACCACTGTCACATCCTTCAAACAAAGCAGAACATAAAAAGGAGGTTAAGTGAGCTTTGCTGCAATCTATCCTTGTTGAAGACTATATTGCACAACATTGTGCCTAAATCTGATGCGCTAAGGAGGTTAAGTGAACATAAAAAGGACAAATCAAAACATTGATCAACAAATTAGTAAGACAGATTCAATAACAACAAAAGGTGACAGCAAGAAAAGAAATGAAGTGAAATCAAACTCCTGAACTGTACATAGAAGAATTACGTAAATATTTGCTGCAACCTTCATTTTTTCTCTGACCACCTCCTTCCCTCTTTGTTACCTCCAGCACGTTAGCCAGACTCCTACATTCACTTCATTTGTTTAGTACGATTTTCTGGCCAAAATAGTCTTAAAGTGAAGGAAGCCAGGATAAAAATTACACAAACAAATAAAAACACCGTTCGCGCTTACATGTCAATTGATGATTGAATACGTTGATAAAGAATGTCAAAACAAAGCATAAATATGCAGGTAAGAATAAGGCATCTTACATATATGAGACGACGATATTTTCACCCTAAACCTGTAAAAAAAAAAAAAAGCAGAAACCTTTAAGACATCCCCTTGTGACCGTTGTAGAAAAAGCTATAAGCAAAGTTAAATCATTGCAGTTAATACAAAATCAAATAAAGATATATGTTTGAAATCAATACAATATTTATTCTTCAGCCACACACACTCTCACCTCCTACAACTTTCGGTACTAATACAACTTGGAAATTGCGAATGGCAAGACCCTGCAAAGGTTTTTTTTTTTTTTTTTGAAAAAAAATTAGTTCCATCAGTACAATCACCATATTGAAGGTGGTGTGCTTTATTTTAGACCAAGGTAGATAACCCAGATTCAATCTCACTCTTTACCAAGGTAGATAACCCAGATTCAATCTCACTCTTTCCAAACTACTCCCTCCAACATTCCTTAACTCAAACCCAAATTATAACTTTTCCCCCAACATCTCCCCTGTATTGGCAACCACCCGAATAACAGAATATAAACTTCTCTGACATCTCAATTAACAACAGGAATCTTAGAAACCAAATTCATGTAAACTCTATCATCACTGATTTTTGTAAATTTATATGAAAATTTCAACAAAATCTCAGGAACAACAATATCAAGAACGATATTTAACAATTCATGTGCTATAAACTAAGCCGTGTTTATCTAAAGGTAGCCACTACGTAATTGGAAATGAGTATTTAATTGGAAATGAGTATAAGGAAAAGCTAATTATGGAATCCCGCTCTGGAAAAAAGCCATTACAATTTTTAGTTCTTTTACCAATCATTGAAATTCCTCCGTTTTATCAACCATTATCTCTTTTTCTTTATCTAATATTTGTTTTTCTATAGTTTTGATCTTTGGGTTATTCTCCCTATAATTTAATTGACTTCCTCCTAAGTCCCACAACCATATTGTACTTCTAATTAACCCAGCTATGAGAGGTGATCGTTATATCGTAACTACCCCCTTTTTCTCGACAACAATTTCTGGATCGGGTAAGTTTTCGAATTTAATTAAATTAAGAAAGAAGTTTTTGAATTATTGCATAGTGCTAAATCTAGTGGTGTTCCATCGGATAACAATATAGAAAATCAAAGGCAAGAACCGCAGAAAATGAAAAAAAAAAGGGTAGCCCACCATGACCCATAGCAGCACAATGGAATTCCACAAATACAAAGGGATTTCTTTGAAAAAATAAGGGATTTAGAGATAAGAAAGAAAAATGAAAGAGAAAAAATTGGAGTTTTGGTCTTCAGAAAAAAAATTGGATGGAGAAGGAAATGAGAGAGATTCTTCACCGCAAGAACAATACCTCACAACCGAGATTAATTGAACCCATGCTTCACGACATCTTTGCTCTTCTCTCTGTTCTCTCTCCTCAATTTCTGTCTCATACTTCTACCCAAGCCAAACCCATTTTCTGCGTCATAGTTCTATCCCAGCTAAACCCATTTTCAAAGACACGTGCAGCCAAAATAAAAGGGTGCCATAAGTCAGGCATGCACAGCACCAAGCCTTTCCTCTTTTCTTTTTTTTTTTTGAAATTCAAAGACAGGTGTTAAAAATTCAACCCGAGGGATTGCTTTTCTAGCGAAGGGTTGATATGCCTTTAATTTCAATTCTTTACTGTACTTGAATGTGGATTAGTTGTAAGGCATCTATATTATATCTAAGAGAAAATTCAATTCAAATTTTTAATTAAAATGATTGGTATTTATTCCTCTAAAATTGTATGATCTTGACTCTTCCATCTTATTTCAATGTAAATTCATCTTTTGTATAATTTTTTTTTTTAAAAAAAAAACAAAAACTGATAGTATTTCATTAGGATCAACTTCTAGTCCTAACTGATATTAAGTTAGGACGAATCAATTGATGCAAAATGATAATAAGTTTAAAAATTGAGGATATGAGAATCGAACCTTAGATAAAAGAGAGAGATTTTTTTTTGCCAGAAAGAAAACTTTATTGATAATATCAAAAAATATCCGAAATCACAAATATAAAAGACTTCAACACACAACTAAATCTCTATTTATACAAGGTTCAAAACCAAATCTAAAGGTAGTGCTTCTAAGCAATCTGAGAACCGTTATGCTCTTCTCCAACATGATGAGGATGAATTAGAAGAGGTTGTTGAATCCAGCTTTGTGAATTGCCCAGCAGTTGATGTTGCGAAGAATTTTTATACTCGTCAACCTCGAGCTGCTTCTAAGAAAGTTAAAGAAGTCATGTTGCAAGTTATGCCAAGGGCTAAGAATAATCAGACTAAGGCCAAGAGTAAGAGTGGGAAAGCAGCTGCTACTGCTTCTCGAAGTTCTCCTTCTAATAACTCCAAATGACGTTCCTTATATGGAACACTAGGGGTTTAAACAACCCAATAAAGCAGTTTGAAGTAATAAAAAGAATTCGAAGACTTAATGTTGATGTTGTTTGTTTGCTGGAAACTAGAGTCAAGGTTCACAACTTTTCAGGTATTATCTCCAAATCTTTTGTTGGTTGGAAATCTGTTTTTAACTATGATTATGCTGAGAATGGTCGTATTTGGTTTCTTTGGAAAGCATGCTATAGTATTGATGTTATTGTTGTTTGTGATCAATGTGTGACCTATCATATTGAGTATCATGGTAGGAAGTTTTATTTCTCTGCTGTCTATGGTGCTAATAATGAGATAGTTAGGAGAAGGTTATGGCAACATTTGCTTAACGTTTCTAATGTTGTTGGTGATTCTTCTTAGTTGGTTGCTGGTGATTTTAATGACATTTCCAATGTGAGTGAAAGATCTGATTTCGATGGGTCTCAGATTGATGGTTCTGACATTGATGATTTTAATGTTTGTCTTTCACATCTGGACCTTGTTGATCATGTGTATTCTGGTCTTATGCTTACTTGGAGTAACAAAAGAGATATTGACGATCGTCTTATCTTTAGGAAGCTTGATAGAGCTTTGGTTAATGTCTGCTGGCTGGAGACTTAATCAAGATTCCTCTGTTGAATTTCTTGCACTAGAGCTCTCTGATCACTGTGCTATTTTGGTTAAATTGAATTCCCATTGGGTTTCTCCCCCTAAACCTTTCAGGTTTTTCAATTTTTGGTCCAAGCATGAGCAGTTTCTGGCTACTCTTGAGCAGTCTTGGGTTCAGTCATTTCAGGGAAGAGAGCCTATGATTAGATTGTTTCAAAAGCTTAAAAGGTTAAAGCCTGTACTTTGGCAATTTAACGGGGATCATTTTGGTCAGATTTCTACTAGATTTGATCAGAAAAGAGAAGAAGTCAATTGTTTTCAAACTGCTTTTCTTCAATCTCCGTCCTCTCAGTTAGCTCAAGATCTTAAAGTCAAAACAAAAGAGCTGCAAGATCTGTTATTAGCTGAGGAAAGCTTTTATAGACAGAAGTCAAGGATTCAGTGGGTTTAGGAGGGTGACCATAACACCAGGTTCTTTCACAAAATGGTTACTGTTAAGGCTCGATCTAATACTATTAGATCTTTGCAATCTGTTAATGGTGAAGTTCTAGATACTTTTCAGCAAATTTCAAATGAGGCCATTCAATTTTATGAAAATTTGCTTGGTAAAAAAGATGATAATGTTGGGGGTTGCTCACTTGAACTTCTGCAAGATGTTCTTCAAGATAATGTCCCTTTGCAGAGGCAGCAGTCTCTCATTGCTCCTGTTACTAAACAGGAAATACAATCCACCCTTTTTTCTATTAATGGGGACAAAGCACCAGGGCCAGATGGCTTTAATGCCCATTTCTTTAAAGCTGCTTGGTGTATTGTTGGACAAGATGTCATTGATGCTATTATGCACTTCTTTAAATTAGGTTCCCTACTTCCTGCTTTCAACTCCACTGCTATTGCTCTTGTTTTTAAAGTTTCTAATCCTAAGTACATTACTGAATTCAGGCCTATTACTTGTTGTACTATTCTTTATCGTTGCATCACTAAGACCTTAGCTAATAGAATGAAGAAGTGTTTGCCTTATATTATAGCTGAGAATCAATGTGCTTTTATTGAGGGGAGAAAACTTGTTGATAATGTTCTTATGGCTCAAGAGTTAGTTTGTGGATATAGTAGAACTCATATTTCCCCAAGATGTGCCCTTAAGATTGATTTGCGCAAGGCTTTTGACTTTGTGGATTGGGAATTCTTGATTAATATTCTTAAGGCTCACAAGTTTCCTGATGTGTTCATTTCTTGGCTTGTTGCCTGCTTCACCTCTCCTAAATTCTCAATTTCTTTGAATGGTAGACTCTTTGGTTATTTCTCTGATGGTAGAGGGGTTAGGCAAGGAGATCCCATCTCTCCTTACCTCTTTGTTATGGCCATGAATGTGTTATCTCGGCTTTTTAATTTTGATGTCCACCATGGGGTTTTTTCTTTTCACCCCAAGTGCAAAGGGATTAATCTCACCTATCTTTGTTTTGCTGATGACCTTTTAATTTTTACGAAAGGAACATCTGATTCTGTTTCTGGTGTTAAGAATTTGTTGGATCTTTTCTACAGTTTCTCGGGGCTTCAATTAAATTGTGAAAAGAGTGAGATTTTTACTGCTGGGATTTCTGATCAAGAGTTGCAGGAGATTCTGAATGTCTCTGGTTTCAAATTGGGGAAACTGCCAGTTAGGTACTTGGGGTTACCATTAGTCTCTAAAAGGCTTAGTGCTCTAGATTGTGAAGTTCTTATTGAAAAGGTAAAAAGCAGAATCACTCATTGGACCGTTAAACATCATTCTTTTGCTGGGAGGCTTCAATTGATTCAATCTGTACTTTTTAGTATTTAGAACTTTTGGTGTCAAAGCTTCTTTTTGCCTAGCTCTGTTATCAAACGGTTAAATCAGCTTTGTTCTTCCTTTTTCTGGAAAGGGAATGACTACGGTGCTCAAGGGGCTCGTGTTAGTTAGGATCAGATTTGTCATCCCAAGTCTGAGGGTGGTTTAGGCTTAAAGAATCTTGTAGTGTAGAATCAATCTTGCATTTTGAAGCACCTATGGAGAATTTATATGCAAGCAGGCTCATTGTGGATAGCCTGGATTCACAAGTATGTGCTTAAAGGTTGAAATGTTTTAGAAATTCCTAGCTTGCAGAGATATAGTTGGAACATCAAAAATGTGCTTAAACTTTGAGAGGTTGCATTGCAGTTTATCCAAGTGAATGGTGATTGGAAGCTTTCTAGTGAGACTTATCAGACTCTTGTTGTTTATGATACATTAAGGCATAGGAATTTGAAGGTGCCTTGGCAGAGATTGATCTGGTATTCTTGTTGCATTCCCAAGCACTCTGTTGTGACTTGGATGGCTATTCTTGATCGTTTTCCAACTAAAGATAGGCTTCTCAACTGGCATATTTCTATTAACTCTAGTACTTGTGTGTTGTGTGGATTGTGTGCTGAGTCTAGAGATCATTTATTTTTCTCTTGTGAGTATTCTAGACTTCTTTGGGAACGTATCTTGGCGGCTTGCAAATTGCGAAGATCAGTTAAGGATTGGCCTAGTGAACTTCAGTGGGCTGTCACTCGTATTAAGGGAAAATCTCTGTTTTCTTTAATACTGAAGCTGGCATGGAACGCCTACTGTTATACTATCTGGTATGAGAGGAATTCTAGTATCTTTCAAAGCAAGATGAAGACTGTTGATCAAGCTTTTTCTTCTATTTCCGATATCATTAGATCTAGATTAAATGGCTTTAGTAATGTTGCTAAGGATCCTGTAAACTTGTTTCTTTGTAATAGTTGGAGTTTGCATTTAAACTGGTAGTTGCTTCTGTAACTTATCTTTGTATTTGGTTTTTGTAGCAGTTCTCATTCCTGCTACCACCGGATGAATACATACATATTTATCCAAAAAAAAAACAAAACCAAATCTAAAGAGGTGGAACCGGCAAGCCATCTCTGTTATACGCACAAGAGAAGATGGGGGCATTTTTACCCAATTAAGGGGGCTCATCTTCTTTTTGGCTTGATTTGCTACCCAATCCGACGCGTGATTCACTTTTCTAGTGGCTCACATTCAGGAATGTGATCACAAATTGATCTGATCTCAGTAATTACAGACTCTGCTTCCCATGGCTCATCACCAACGTTCTCTGAAATGGCTTTGTGTAACACCATTATATTGAGTCTGTCTCCATAACAACTCTAGGCAGCTCCATACCCTTTGCCAGTCTCATCCCTTCTCTAATGGCTAAGGCTTCAGCTAGAAAAGCACTATGTCTCTATGTAGATATGCTTTTATTCATTCCTCCAATAACCATGCCATGCTCATTCCTGGCAATTACACCTAATCCAGCTTCATTTATTTCTGCACAAAAATCCCCATCGATATTATTTTTTACAACCAATATCTGGCTTCTTCCAAACTGCTGCTATAGCTTTCTTTTTCAAAAGATGGTATCCTGTTTTCACCGTGTACTGCCCATTTTGAGAATGAGGCCATTTTAACACATCTCTACCACCAACAGAGTTTATTACTATCCTCTGGATTTTCTCAAGTGTTTGTTCTGTTACCAAATTCTGTATTTCTTCCAGCTGCCACTTATTATCTTCCTTATTCTTCAAGATAATTGAAATCCTCACTTGCAGCCTGGTTTTTTTTTTTTTGTTCAAAATCCCTGATCTCTTCCTCCTAGGTATAATACTAGGAACATGAAACTCTTTTTAACATGTTATTTGCATCCACATTTGATAGAGTAGATCAAGATTCAAAGGTGAGGCAAAACTATGTTTCAATTCATAAACATCTGATTCCAATGTTAGAAGCCAATGAAAGTTCTCATTTCTCAAGATCTTACTTGTGGTCCTTAAAAGGGAATCAATTTTTATTACCATGAGGCGAAGATGGTGCCACCTGCATGGTAAATATCATAGAAACAGGTCTTGAGAGATGATAACAGCAGAAGATATTGCAAGGGATCGTATTATCAAAGAAATTAGGAGATAGATGTTCCACCTTAAAATGAAGGTAAGATGTTTAGAATCTTAGCTTTCGAAATATATATACTTTATCAATACTAGTATTTTGACACGTGTTTCACACGTGGATTTGAAAATTTAATTAAAATTAATTTTAAGTCATACAAAATGTATTAATTCATTTTATTTTTAAAGACTAAATTTATTTAAATTTTTAAAAATTATTACTATTATTAATATATAAGTCAATATAAGGAACTGCTAATTGCATGCTTGCGTCGTTTGTTGTAATGCAAGGTATAAACTTACATTCAAATCAAATTGGATATAGGATACTTAATGCTCTATAAATTTTAATAAAAGTTTGATTCTCTAACACGTTGTAAAAAAGAAAAACAAAGTTTTAAACATTCATTTGTAGAACATTTAATAAACGAGAAATTAAAAAGGCTTAATAGACAAAATGACCCCCAACTACCATAAAAGGGACAAAATATGACATCTGAACTTTCATTTGGAACAATTAAACCCTCTCAATTTTGGAACAATTTAGCCCATTCAAAGAACATTTTGTCCTATTTTGTCAAAGTTTGAGGGTTATTTTGTCCTTGTATATCAAAATCCGAGGGCTATTTTGTCTATCAATTTGGAGTCATTTACTTCTTTTATTTCATGTGACCAAAGTCCATTCAATGAGGGGCTAAATTGTCTCAAAATTGATAATTTGAGGGCTTAATTGTCCCAATCGAAAGTTCAGGGCCCTTTTGTCCCTTTGGTTTTATTTCGAGGGTCATTTTGTCTATTAAGCTGAAATTAAAATAAAATTAATAAAAGAATATTATAAAAAAATTAATCGATTAATTATTCAATTACCTTAATAGCAACTAAAAAAGATCAATTCGCTCATGTGGTGACTTGTGGTCTAGAATTTGTGTAAATTAATTGTAGATAGTAGATTTAGGGATTATGGCCGCATAAAAAGATTCATGGATTTAGACATCACTAAATTTAATATTTAATATATTTTTATGAGTAGAGATATGTATATATTATTAATTTTTAATATAAAATTGATAATTTTTAAAGGTGTATATGTGATTTTTGACAAATTGTTATAGTTTAACACATAGAATTACATGCTTCCTGCTTTCTCAATCATGATTCCTTTCTTTCCTAAATAGATTTATATATAACATCTTATGTATTAAGAGTTAAGATCTATTGACTCGTAAAGTAAAGGGCAAAAAGGTCTTGCGGAGCCTCAGTGACTGATTTACTTAAGGCTGTGGCAATGGTGAATAAGTCCCGAATTCCTTACCAATTGACTGCTAAAAAGGAACCGTTTATTTAAATGGTCGCTAAAAAGGAACTGTTTGGCATTGTTTCCGTTTTCTGTTTTTTATTGCCAATTTTTTGTTTTTGGAAACATAACAGTGAAAACATGTTTGGCATGATGTTTCCGTTCTCAAAAATTTTGGAAACAGAAGCAGTGTTTTGGAAAAAAGTGGAAGTAAGAATTTTGTGTTTTCATGTTTTTCTGAAACACTTCCGAAACACAAAAACACATGAAAAGTAACTCACATGATTTTTCATCATTTTTTTAAAACTTTTTTATTTAAAAACATACAACCAAATTGTATATCCGAACATGTTTTTGTTTTCAAAAAACTGACAACCCAACAAAAACAAAACGAAAACGAAATAAAAAACAAAAACACAAAAAAAATGAAAACGATGTCAAACGACCCCTTAACTTTTATAATCAATTTTAACTATTAATCTTTATCAACAAATTCATTAACCTTTCATTATAATTAATTGTTTTAAACATTAGTAATTTTGGTAACAATTTCTTTAATAAATAATATAGGTTATCAAATTTACAATACCTTATTTTAAAAAAAGTTATACATTTACTAACAAATTTAGTAAGCATTCTTTGTAAGTAATCGTGTTAACCATTTCATTAATAATGGAAGTTATCAAATTTATAATACCAGGTACTGAAAAAGCTAAATAAGTTATTAATATGTTATATGTGCACCAAAATTTCCAATAATCTTTCATCGTAAATTGTTATAGTAGTCATTAGATAACGATTTTGTTGGTAGCAGGGTGACATATGTCCTTTTATTTGTAACATTAGAAAAAAAGTTTATAAGGGAAGCCCCTTTTTTGTGCATGTTCAGAGGGGAGTTTAGGCATTAAACCTTTCATCAATAATAGTTATCAAAAGTACTATGTGTGTTGATCACTATTTCATGAATAATTGAGATTATATATATCAAATATACAATACCAAGTTAATATATATATATATAAGTTAATGAAAATTATACCAACAAATTCAGTAACCTATCATTATAAATATTATTTTTTACCATTTAATCAATAATGAAAGTTAGGAAATTTACAATACTTGGTATTGGAGAAGCTATGAAGATTATCACAAAGCTATATATTTCTTAAGAAAAATTAGCAACCATTTTTTTTATAAATAATTTAGGTAACCATTTCATCAACAATAGATGTTAGCAAAGTTATGATACCAATTACGGAAAAGGTTTTCTATGTAATTTAAAAGGATATATTTCAATTACCGTTTGTTTTAAATGATTTATGTAACCATATTATGAATTATAGATATAATCAAACGTATAATATCAATTACTTAAAATGCTATACATACAACTTTTCCGGAAACTTTCAAAATCGGGACAATTTCTCCCTGATTGTCAAGAATCATTGATGTGCCCCAAAAATTGTTGACATGGCATGACACAACATAATGTCGTGTCAGCATATCTTGGGGAGAAATTATCCCAATTTTGATAGTTTAGAGGGTGAAAGTTTCAAATTAGAAGTTGTCCTCATTTTGATAGTTTAATGACTAAAAGTTTCAAAATAAAAATTTAGGGGGAAAAATGTCCCTTTTGTAAGAGTTTATAATTAATTACAAAAAACAGACGCGTTCCAACAAATTTGAGATATTGTAATTGGCTTAATGACCATTTTCCCTCATAAACTTTCACAATATGGGCATTTCCCCCTTGAACTTTTAATTTTGAACTTTTACCCCCTAAACTTTCAAAATCGGGACAATTTCCCCGTGTTGTCAAGAACCGGTGATGCCCCAAAAATTGCTGGCGTGGCATGACATGCCATAATGCCGTGTCAACATTTCTTGGGGAGAAATTATCCCGATTTTGATAGTTTAGGGGTGAAAGTTTGAAACTAAAAGTTCAAGAGGGAAATTGTCCCGATTTTGATAGATTAAAGACTGAAAGTTCCAAAATAACAATTCATGGGGGAAAATGTCCCTTTTGTAAAAGTTTACAATTAATTACATACATATTGATGATCGATATTGTCTTTTATGATATCTAGCAATAATAACTGTTTCCCTTCTCCTTGCCGCTTTGAGATTTTTAAGGATTTGAATGGTGGCTTATAATATGCTAAGCAAATAAATGGTACGTACATGTATTTAGTATATAAAAAGTTTTAGAAGAAAATTTGGATTGTAGAACTTTCAATAATATTGTGTTTCCTACAGTTTAATTGAAGATTTGTCCTTTAATTTCTATTTTAGATTTCTTTGACCGAACTCCCATTTTATATTATCATTAATTGGTACGTAGTTTTTTCTAGTATATACTTATGCTAAAAAATAAAATAAAATTATTGTTGTGGGAAATTCTTTAAGAGAATAGATTTCTAAGTAGGAAGGGGTTTGGTTATAGTAATTCTTTTATTTTGTAAATAACAATATTAAAAAAATACTTTAAATAATTATGGGAATTAAATTATTAATTACAATTATAATAGATCTACAATATCTTTCCATAATTAAAACAAAAAAGCTTAATGACTAAAAAAAACTTATTAAAAATTATTATACTAAGATAATAATAAAAGGAAAAGGTTATTATTTTATTTGCTATCCTCACTTCTAAGTTCAGAGTTGCCTTTCAATTTGTAGTGTGCCTTCAAATTGGTCTCTATATTGTGCCAACTGGATCATTATATCTTCCACTTCATATTTTACCCTGCTTGCTATGTAGACTTTATCGCATACTGAAGTAGAAGTTTATATAGTATTTTTCCTTGACTTCACTTGGAAGAGACTTTTCTTGATATAATTATACCAAATTCTCGATTGATATATTTCTTTCTACTAAATTTTGTAATGCATAAGGGAAGAAATTAGTTTAAGATGAAAAATTATTACCTTATTTTTCCAACTTCAAGTCGTTCATTCCAATGAAAAATCAAAGCAGCTTCCAACTCAAAGAAGATGAAAAAAAAGGGCTAAACAATAATAATTGAATAAGATTATAATTGAATGGTTTATATAGTGGTTTGATACCTATAAGATTAGGATTAACTTTCTTCTAAACGAAATATGATTTTGTTTATTCCTCAAATCCATATGGCCTATGTTGGATTGGTTTGCGGGGTTAAAATAAATGATGTTTTACTCATCTCATGAATTCATATAACAATTATATACTAAGTCAAATCTTCAATTTTTAAGAAAAAGTTATTGCTTAAAAAAAATAATGTCTTACTCAAGTCATGAATTCATATAACAATTACATACTAAGTCAAATCTCCAATTTTTTAATATTTGTTTAAGCTCAAAAATGGTTTAATTAATTTGGTGGGAATGGTAACGATGCAAATTAACAAATTTGACCTTTGTTTTCTTAGAAGGGAATCATATTGTTATGTAAAATCATGGGGCATGCTTAAAATTATTATTATAATAATAAAAAAATTAATCATATCAGATTAGAAGATTTTTATTTTTGTGTTTGCGGTTAGATCAGTTGAATATTTGTTTAAACTCAAAAATGGTTTAATTAATTTGGTGGGAATGGTAACTGTTAGAAAGATTGGGAGAGAGAAAAGAATGGAGAGAAGTTTTGAATAGTATTTCAAGGTGTGAATTTACATATGACAGGTGGGTTTATATAGTAATCCTAGCCCCACATTATATGGTAAGATACAATTAACTCCTAAACATAAGCTAATTAGCATTAACTAAAAGATATCAAATCAATTGTAAATCAATTACAATTAATTACTTTAACATCCCCCCTCAAACTCAAGGTGGTGAAGATGAGTCCAACTTGAGTTTGGAAACCAAAACGAACTTCGAAGAGCGGAACCATCAAATCAAGGGCTAAAATACAGGACCGAAAGGTCAATCAGGCAGAAAACAGGACCGAAAGGTCAAACAGGACTAAGAGGTCGAACAAGCAGAAAACAGGACCAAAGGGTCAAACAGGACCAAGAGGTCAAACAAGACCAAGAGGTCAAACAGGCAGAAAATAGGACGAAAGGTCAAACGGAGCAAACTTCTTCATCTTACAAGAATGATTTGCGAAAATGGAGCCCAAAAACGGAATCAGAGGATCGAAAACATGCAGAAAGGTGGTCTTACTCTTGGAGGTCAAAGTCAACGGTCAACTCTCAAAGTCAACAGTCAAAGTCAACTAGATGATGTGGCAGGTTGACCCAGTCAACGGTCAACGGATGACGTGGCAGGTTGACTGGTAAACGGATGACATGGCAGCATGATGTGGCAGGTTGACTCGGTCAACGGTCAATGGATGACGTGGCAGCATGACATGGTGGGTTGACTTAGTCAACAGTGATGACGTGGCAGCAGCGGATTGGCTGGAAGGACCAGATTTGGTCAACGCCGGAGGCAAACTTTGACCGGCGCGTGTGGACCCCACGGTGGTCGGATCGGGCTGAAATTTTGGTGGATGACAGATCGGAGCACGGGCTATCCGGTGGTGTGAGAGGTGTCGAAAACCGAGGTAGGAAAAGTAGTCGAACAGAGACCCAACAGTGAGAAAGAGTGGTGGAGGAGGAGAGGACGCTGGAGCAGAATCTTTTCCCGGCGAGTGTGGGCCCCACGGTGGTCGGATCAGGCTGAAATTTTGGTGGCAGGCAGATCGTAGCATGGGCTATCCAACGGTTTTGGAGGTGTCGCAAACGGAGGTCGGGAAAAAGTTCAGATCTGGACAGCGGCGCGGAGAAGCATAAAAAATCGGTCTGAAGGGGGTGGTGGCGCGTGCGGCATCCGTTGGCGACGGAATTTACCGGCAGAAAGACTGAAGGCTGGGTAACCGAATGGGAGTGGAGGTGTAATAAACAAAAGTCGAGAAAAACACAGATTTGGGCAAACAGGATGCAAAACAGAGACAAAAACACATTTTTCTTTGACTTATTTCCCCCTTACGGGGCCAAAGTAGCCCAGATCGAGAAAAAAAAAAACTTAGGCTCTTGATACCATGTTAGAAAGATTGGGAGAGAGAAAAGAATGGAAAGAAGTTTTGAATAGTATTTCAAGGTGTGAATTTACATATGACAGGTGGGTTTATATAGTAATCCTAGCCCCACATTATATGGTAAGATACAATTAACTCCTAAACATAAGCTAATTAGCATTAACTAAAAGATACCAAATCAATTGTAAATCAATTACAATTAATTACTTTAACAGTAACGAACTGCAAATTAACAAATTTGGCCTTTGTTTTCTTAGAAAGGACTGCAAATTAACAAATTTGGCCTTTGTTTTCTTAGAAGGGAATCATATTGTTATGTAAATTAAAATCAAGCGGCATGATTAAAAATAATATATTAATTAAAAATTATGATTATAATAATAAAAAAATTAAATGACTAAAAAGAATTGTTTGGTCCATAATAATTATGGACGTAATTCAGACTAGATGAAGACCAATTCGTGTCAATATTAACGATCCATGATAATGATTATTGATTCTTAAGAACAAAAGTACAAAAGATACAAGTCAATCCAATTTCAATATCTTTTTATAATTAATAAATAAAATAAAAGTTTAAATATTTTATAATTAATAAATAAAAGTTCAATGATTATTAAAAATTATAATAATACTATTACAATTATTAATATCTTTCCATAATTTAAAAAAAGTTAAATATTAGATTTACAATATCTCTCCATAATTAAGAAAAAATTTGAATGACTAAACAGAATACTTATTTAAAAAATTATTATATTATAATATTAAGGGTATTTTAGTAATTGACTAATTAAAATTTTTGAGTTTGTACTTTTATATAGTACTAGTACTTTGCCACGTCACACGTGGGATTCAAGTCTGGTGGTGGGATTCAAGTTTGGTGGAAATCAATTTTAAGTTGAATGTTGTGTAATATATAATGTTTTTGTTAATTTTGAAAAAATTAAATTTATCCAAATTCCTAAAAATTATTCGGAATAAATTCATCAATTTTTCGTTATAAGTAAATTCTGTTAACTATTTTTTCAATAATAAAAGTTTTTAAATTTACAGTAATTAGTTATTGAAAAGTTATATATACTTTCAAAAACTATATGTGAACCTACAAATTCAATTAATTTTCATTAGTTAACAATTTCATCAACAATAGATGCTATGTATCAAATTTATAATTACTAAAAAAAGCTATGTAGTTATGAAAAATGCTTTACACCAACAAATCCAATAACAATTTTTTTTTTTTGCCAAAAATCCAATAACATCTAATGATAAGTAATTTTGCTAACAATTTAAAACCATTCATTATATCATTTGTCAATTTATTCCGCGACACGACATTTAAGCGTTGGTTTCAAAAAAAATGCATTTGAAATGAGCATTTTCTCAAGAACAATGTTTTGTGTGGAAACACAGAAAATTGTGAAATTGATGTTTTTTGTCTTCTTAAAAAAACTTTATTTGGTTAGTCTAGTTCTTAATAAATTCTAGTCAATTCGAGACACGGCATTTGAGTTGTATTTGTTTACAAAAAAACTTTGTTTGGCGAGCCAATTTTCCAATAAGCTCTCTACTGACTTCGATACACGACATTAGAGCGTTGGTTTCACGAAAAAAAAATCATAAAACTAATTATGAGAAGTAAATTATTAATTACGATTATAGTAGGTTATTAATATTTTTCCATAATAAAAAAGTTAAATATTTGACTTACAATATCTTTACATAATTAATAAAAAAGGTTCAATGACCAAAAATCATACTGATAAGTTCAATAACAAAAAAGAATATTGATTTAAAAATTATTATAATACTAAGGGTGTGTTTGGTTCGGGAGAAGCAATATTGCCAATGAGAAAAAGATTGCCGGTTATGAGACATGGCTGGCAATATTAGATAACCTGGGTTGAGAGTGGGAAAAAGATTGCCACTCAAATGGGCCAACATTGCCACTGGGGTGGCAATGTTATTCCCACCTCCAAAATTCTCTTGGCAACCAAACGTGTCAATATGTCTTTCCCAGTGCAATATTGCCACTGGCAATGGAGTTTCTCCCGAACCAAAAGCCCCTTAAGGGTATTTATGAAATTTCCCTATTAGTATTAGGATTTTTGAGTTTGTGATGACACAACTACGATGTTAAATTTATTTTCATGGAATCGTGTAACTAAACTTATATCATGTAAAATTTTGGAAAAAAATGTAATTTTTTATGAATAAGTTATTAAGAAATGAATTGATGATCTAAAATTATAAAGAAATTATTATTGAATAAAAATTTTAAGCTAATTGAAATAGTTAGAAGTTGGAATTGACTATCAAATTTGGTTGGATGGGAAAATTCTACCAAGAATTCTTTCCTTCTTGGTTTTAATTTATTTTAATAATAAGTCATTAAGTTGAAAAGGTATTCTTATAGGTTTTAGAAAAAAAAATAAAAGAATTCTCTGTAAGTTTAGCCCCAAATTAAAATTTTGATTTATTTTAAGAAATTTAAAAATGACAAAAAAATTCTAATAAATTTAATTAAAAATTTCCTCAAATTTATGAAATGGATTTTTATGAAAGAAAATTGAGGCTAATTAAATGGGTTTCAATTTTTGGGCTAGAAAATAATTTAGAAGAAAAACTGATAGTTTTGATTTGTTTGGATGGAATCAATTTTTGAGAGAAATCTCAAATCTGGAAAGCGAGAAAAAATTAAAGCTGGTTAAGTGAATAAAATGCACGTGGAAAGCTAAGGGTAAAATTCAAAACTTGAAAAAAAAAAACTTAACGGGGTTTGAAGACATTTGGTTTGTCTCACGTACAAAGGGCGACGTGATTCTCTCATTCTGGAGCCACATCAAGCAATTTTGGTTTGAATAATATCACACATAAATTGAAATATTAATTGTATTAATTGATGTAAATTTAAAATAAATTAAATATATTATTAATTTAAAAAATAAGAAATAATTTATTAATTACAATTATAATAGATTATTAATATCTTTTCATAATTTAAAAAGGTTAAATATTAGATTATAAAATCTTTCTATAATCAATAAGAAAAGTTGAATGACTAAAAAGAATACAGATTAAAAAATTATTATAATATGATATTAAGGGTATTTATGAAATTTCCCAATTAAAAATTTTGAGTTCGTGATTTTATATAGTAGTAAGATAGTAAGATAGTAAGATAAAATAGTAAGGGTAGTAAGATAAGATAAGATAATAAGATAAGATAAGATAGTAAGATAAAATAAGATATAGGAAATCTTAGTCATATATAATGCCTTTGATTTAGATGTTTACATTAGTATATTATGCATACAGGTGCATATGCATACTGCAAGAATTACTTTCTGCTAACTACACATTAATTAACTAGAATATATACTAGTTAGGAAATGACAAATAGTTCCTTGTTATTGCTATTACAAGTGATCATGAGATGAAAACTTTCTAATCATATGTTGGCATTCAAATTAAGTTCAAGCACCAACAGTAGTAATCAGACCTTGAGATAGCCAGCATTCTTCTGGGACAATTCTCTCAAGCTCACTTTGCCTCCATTTCATGATGCAAAATTGTTCCGGTTTTGAGGGTCATAAGCCAGTGGATAGTCTTCCGGTCCCTCCTATGTTATTGGTTCCTCATCCTCAGGTAAAGCCTAATTCTTGCTTGCAACACAATCCTCATAAGGGTCTTGACTGCCACTTTGGATGTAAATTAAAATCAAGCGGCATGATTAAAAAGAATATATTAATTAAAAATTATTATTATAATAATAAAAAAGTTAAATGACTAAAAAGAATTGTTTGATCCATAGTAATTATGGACGTGTAATTCAGGCTAGATGAAGACCAATTCGTGTCAATATTAACGATCCATGATAATGATTCTAGATTCTTAAGAACAAAAGTACAAAAGATATGGAGTCAATCCAATTTCAATATCTTTTTATAATTAATAAATAAAAGTTTAAAGATTTTATAATTAATAAATAAAAGTTTAAAGATTTTATAATTAATAAATAAAAGTTTAATGATTAAAAATTATAATAATACTATTACAATTATTAATATCTTTCCATAATTTAAAAAAAGTTAAATATTAGATTTACAATATCTCTCCATAATTAATAAAAAAGTTGAATGACTAAAAAGAATACTTATATAAAAATTATTATATTATAATATTAAGGATATTTTAGTAATTGACTAATTAAGATTTTTAAGGGTGTTTTAGTAATTGACTAATTAAGATTTTTGAGTTCGTACTTTTACATAGTAGTGAGATAGTAAAATAGTAAGATAAGATAAAATAGTAAGATAAGATAAAATATAAGAAATTTTAGTCATATATAATGCCTTTGATTTAGATGTTTACTATATGGCAAATTATACAATACATCGCCAGTGGAGTTTAGCAAACTACACAAGCGGGTCCTGAAGGGTGACATGTGTCCTCTAGGGACTAGATTGAAATATTTAAAACTTAATTAATTAAAAAAATGGACATGTGTCAACTTCACATCCCGCTTGTGGAGTCCAAAATTTACACCGTCGGTGTATCAAATAATTACCCTTAGTATATTATGTATACAGGTGCATATACATACTGCAAGAATTTGTTTTTCTGCTAACTACACATTAATTAACTAGAATATATACTTTTTTTTGAAGGCAATCAAATTATTATTAATGAAAGCAAAAGCTACAAACCAAATGTTCAAGAGCACCACTTGCAGCAAACTAACAACAAAACAGCAATTAAAAACCGCAATAAACAGCATTAAAAAGAAGCTAATAGGGCACCACATCGTGACAGCAAGGAAAATCACCAAACCAGAAAAGCTAAGAGCACAAAGAAGAGGAACCATCCGATCCACACCAACTTAGGCAAGCACATCAGAATTTGCCTCAACCAAAATCAATCAAAAACAGCATCACCTGATCCACTCCATCTCAAGCAAGTTCATCCGCTTCGCCATTCGCCTCTCAGCAGAATAAAACAAAGCAATCAATACAACACAATAAGATTGTTTTGGCGATCAAGTCCAGCCTTTGCTAAGCCATCCGCAAGATCATTCTTTCCCCTCTTTATATGCACAATACTCCACTCTGCAATTTTCGCTTTAAGGCCCTCCATCTGCATAACAACCTTCCTCAATCTCCAAGGACACGAATTAGGCTTGCTAACCCATAAGACAGCATTGCTAGAATCACTTTCGATGATTAACCTCTTGTTACTCAGATTATCCAAAGCACAAAAAATGAGGAAGGCTTCTTTAATAGCTAACAATTCAGCCATATTTGAATCAGCTTCACCAATAGATTTAGAAAAAACAAGCTTTAAATTACCACATTCATCCCTAAGAACACCCCGAATTCCCGCCCTACCTGGTTGACCTCGAGCAGAGCCATCAACATTGAACTTCAAGGAACCTTGTTGAGGTCTTTCCCAATTGCCATCATCACCTTTGTTCTTGCATTTATCATCAACCATTACCAAATTGGGAAATCTAACAGCATCATCAATAGAACCCACCTTGTCCGGCCATTTAGCTTTCGCCCACATCGCAATCCTAACTTTAATACAATCAATCAATTGCAAAACATCAACCACCTTTCCATTAAAAATAGAATCATTCCTAGAGAGCCAGATAGACCATACCACGGCAAAAAAACGTCATCCTCCACACCTTATTTTTACTAACCGCGTTCCAAGCAGTGAACAAGGACTTTGTATCGCTTGGCATGACCCAAGTAATACACCAAGAAGAACACATATGAGACCAAATGATCCAAGTGACCCTACAATGAAGAAATAAGTGATTGAGCGATTCCCTTTCCTCACCACACAAAGCACAAGCCACTGCATCTTCACCTAAGCACCCCCTCACAAATAATTCCCACCTAACAGCAACTCTCCCTTTTAGCACCTGCCAACAAAAAGCTTCCACTTTTGGAGGTACAACCTGTCCAAACATCTTTCCAAAACTCATCATGATCCGCATTAACCATAAAGGCCACCCTATAAAAAGATTTTGCAGAATAACTCCCAGAGGTACTATGCTTCCAAATCAATTTATCTTGAAAATTCGGCAACACCGTATACTCATTGATACAGTTGAGGAAGTTCTGCCATTGTTGAAGTTCCCAATCAAATAAATTCCTTCTCAAAAGAACATTCCAAGACCAAACACCATCTTGAGCACAACCAAATTCCTTGACTTTCCCAACCTTATTACAAGCTAATGCCAATCAAATAAATTCCTTCTCAAAAGAACATTCCAAGACCAAACACCATCTTGAGCCCAACCAAATTCCTTGACTTTCCCAACCTTATTCCTAACTAGAATATATACTAATTAGGAAATAACAAATAGTTCCTTGTTATTGCTATTACAAGTGATCATGAGATGAAAACTTTTTGATCATATGCTGGCATTCAAAGTTCATGCAGAGTCCAAGCACCAACAGTAGTAATCAGACCTTGAGATAGCCTGCCGGCATTTCTTCTGTGGGGACAATTCTCTCAAGCTCACTTTGCATCCATAATGCAAAGTTGTTTCGGTTTTGAGGGTCAGAAGCCAGTGGATAGTCTTCCCTCCTATGATATTGGTTCCTCATCCTCAGGTAAAGCCTCATGCTTGCTTGCAACACAGTCCTCATAAGGGTCTTGAATGCCGCTTTGGATGTCATACCTGAACAAAAATCCTGGCTCTTTCACCTTTTACGTGATCGGATTTTCCACATTGGTTCTCCATTGCAAAGGAAGTCTTGAATCCATTCATCTATATATTTGATTGGAATGTTGCACTTTATATTTTGTACTAATAAGAGGTGGAAGAGTGGTTTGATTTGTAATTCAAAATAAGATGAATTTGTGTTTGTAAAATTTCCCACAATAGAAGAATCAATAAAATCAATTATGGTTTTTTTTTGTCTCCTTTCCTGACGTCAAGCATTATGGATCCTGTCATCTCTTCGTGTATATATTTCCTTAGGGCTTGAAGCTATAGTTATTGGCTTATTGCACCATAAAAGGGTTTTTTTTTTTGGGGGCAAAGAGAAGTTAATACAGAATGGAGGTGCTACATAGCCTCACGAGCCGGAGTGATGAGTGAACCAGACAGCCATGAGTCATGACCATAAGCGGTAAGCCTGGCCGAGTCTTGAGTGCCTCGCCTGACTTGGGCCAAGTCTTGGATGCAAATTTGAATTAAGGAACCGAAAAGGGCTCTGGTTCATGTTTGGTTGGTTGATGGCTGATGGACGTGAGACCGTGAGAGTGCTTATTTCTCTACTACATTATACAGAGATAGCACAAGGGGTTTTCACAAAGGCTTACGGATCATTTCCGAATAAATTTTCGATAACAATCTTCTTCAAAACTCAAATGCTGTATTTTGACATTAAGATGGTTGTTGATGATGGACAATAAAATGTTCGGAATAGAATTTAATCTTCACTGATATCATTCATTCATGACAAGCTTTCCTCTGAAGGTAACAATGGGCAATGGTAATTTCATCAAATAATGACTTCACTGATAAAACCTGGGCTTAAGGAAACCTGGTTATTATTTTACCTCAGAAAACATAATCCAGAAACCATAATCACAATTTTGAAACTTGCAAGTTCAAAACGGTCTCAAGCATTTCTTATATACTACTACTTGCAGGTTCAAGCCTATAAACACTGAGTACAGGTTCTCTTGAGCAGTACCTATGGGATACCAACATCTTGACTGATTACTGAAAAGGCAATGAAAAATAAAAATGATCTGACAAGTTCGAAGATACTACAAATTTCTCCTTTTTAGTAGTTTTTTTGATCTAAATATGATTTCTAGACAAGTATTTCCTCTTCATCATCAAAACTCAAATTTAATGTTTGTAATCTGAAGCCTGCATCCCTGTATGATCTCAACCAACATATATAGGGAAAGCCCACATTCCATCACATATATCATAATGTGTCATTATTGTTTCTTTTAACAAGACCACAAGCTTTATAATCCCACAGATCAAAGAAGGTCAAGGGAAGTTAATTGAAATCTAAAATACAAAGACATATGAAGCAACGTTAAAAAATTGCTCACCTCGACAGTACCAATGCGATGCCCTCAATAACTTGAACCCTTCAAGTCTGAAATGCCTTCAGCTTCCTATGAGAAAAAGATAAATCATAAAGTTTTCATGATGTTACATTAGATCATAATTTGTAGTGAAACAAAATTAAAGACGGCATATGAAACAAAATTGAAAAAAAAAAAAAAAACAGAAAAAATAAAGAAGAATTAGAGGTTCATGGAGTCTACCCCAGTGAAACTTTTCCATTGATTTTTTCTGAATTTGCGCCTAAATACTTCTTCTTTTTCCAATTTCAGTCTGAGCAATGCCATTATGATAATCCAAGTGTTGACTTAAGAACCAAAACATGCTATGAGAAAATTCGAAGTAATTGCAATGGGAATTGTTTCAAATGCCCTCTTATATTACATAAAATTTTGTTCTTACTGTCAGGCGCAATTAGACTCGGTACATATATAGGATGTGGAAGTAAGCTTTAAACTTTAAGTTGTAAACAAGTGGCCCAACTTCCTATTAGAAACAGATAATCATAGTAAAATTTTCATAATATTACATTAGGTCATAATTTGTAGTTAAAACAGTCTTTTTATATTGACATGAATTGTCTTGAATGAAAGGTAGGAAGAACTGAAACCTTGGAAAAACATGCCTCAATATCCACAACAGTCTTATCTATGAAATAGTTAAAAAGTAAAATGTTTTCTACCTCTGAAGCCTCACTTCTGCAATTTCAGCTTCATTCAATGTTCCATCTGCCTTCAAGCAATCAAAGACTGATAATCAGTGAACTAGCAATGAAATGGCCAAGGGGAAATAATTTGCAGACAAATGTACATCTAACCACACTGATAAAAGAATCAAGTAAAACTAGTCAAGGGAACCGATTCTTGCTCAATTTCAAAATCAAACTCTATGAAAAAAGTACTAGCAAGATGCACAGAAGTAGACCTGCTCAAGGGCCCGGGTAGGTGCCCAGGCCCGTCCGAAAAACAGGAGGATTTGGGTAAAAAATTAAGACCCGAAGGTTGGGGTTTGGACAAAAAAAGAAGCCATTTATAAAACGGGCGGGCCTTGGTTTTCTCTGAAAAACCCGAACCCGGCCCGGCCCGAATTACTATATATATATATATATATATATATATATATATGTATATTATGTAATACATATATCTATATTATTTCTAAATAATATATATATAATATAACATCACAATTTATATTATACTATATAAAAAATATGGCTAGAAAAATTTACCATGTTGATTTTTTTAAAGTTAATATGTTATTAAATTTATTATTATTATTGTTTAAGAAAAAAAAAGTACAAAATAAAAAAATAAAATTGGGCGGGCCTGGGCCTTGGACATGAGTATAAAATATGGGAGGGCTTTGGTCAAACGACTAAGCCCGAATAGTCGGGCCGGGCTGGGCCCGGGCTTGCACAAACCCTATTATTATATAGTCAAAACCCAGCATGAACCCGGCCCTACCCGGCCCATGAGCAGGCCTACACACAAGTAGAGATTTTTCAAGAAACTAGCAAACTTATCCATAGAGTAAGTTAAAGTAGACTTATCCATAGAGTAAGTTAAAGTAGAACTAGCTTCATGCCCGCGCCAACTGGCGCGGTGGTGTGCTTTAATGGTTTGTATGGCCAGGATATGAGAGGGGGAATTAGATGTCATATTTGTGAGAAATGCATAAAATCATAACATCGTTGCTGGTATTTTATCTTCATGATGCCTAAATCAAAATCAATTATAACTTGCTTGGAGCTGTGACTTTTATCAAAAAACTCTTCTCATATCATAAATCTATATATACTATCTGATACAAAAATGAAAAAATGTATAATTTTAACAAAAATCTTGATTAAACGTGTAAATTAACGTTGATATATGGCCATAATAAGAAAGCTCAAATAAAAATCTTCTACATTTACAATCTAAAACACATTCACCAAAAGCAACTAAATTATTGAAAAGATGTAGATCGCGGTAAAGGATCTAATTTAATTGTTGATGTAACTTCTAGAATTCTCATTGACTAATACATGAGCAACTTAAAATTTTGTCACATCAGTCTTCCTCAAAGCTGAGGAAGCTTTGCTATGCTTGAATTCGGCCCAACTGAGCAAACTATCCACAATTCTACACTTCAAAACAGTGATGTAAATCCCCATGGAAGGAACCACCTCAGTTAGGAATCTCTTGGTTAGCATACAGTATATACAGAAGGTTATCTAACAAACCTTTTTTGAAAAATATTCTGAAAGTTCATATTCAGAGTCAAAACCGTTCTAACCAAGTGTAAGGTTCAGAAACCACCAAACACACATTCAAAACATAATCATAAATCTGTTCAGAGGACATCTGCACAAATGCATAGAGATAAAAATGCTTCCACAAAGTAAATATATTTCAAGATAAAAGAAAAACAAAAGAAAACAGAGCATCAGCATTTTCTAAGAAGATAAAAAAAATAATCATTAAGCTCTTGAAAGACCTACAACAATTAACAACCAGTTGTAAGAACTTGTCCATCGAAATGCCTTCTAAAGCAATTTCAAGAGCTTTTCCATCTATAACCAAAGCAAATGGAGCCTCTTTGTTTCTCTCTTCAACCAATTAAATGTTTCAGAAGTTATGATATTCTTTAATACATAATTTTGAATCTCCAAACCTTTAGATCTGGAGAGAATACAATGCGAAGTTGACCATCCCTTACTACACGAAGATGCTCAAAGACACTCTCTTGTATTGCTTTTGCATAGTCAAGGACAATTTGACCATTTGCATTATGATATTCACGTGGCATATCAACATAAAGAAGCTCTTCCAAAGTGCCACTGTCATATTTGATTTTAAATAGTCTGGGCAGAACCTCAACAGTTGTCTCTGACAATACAAACAGAATATGTATGAAAAGGCAATAATTTTCCATCTTTATCAAACACCACTTCAACAACAGGGAGTAGGTCTTTCTTCAAAATCGTATTCCTTACTCTCTCATAGAAGATTTTTAAAAAATAAAAAATTCTGTTTAGATTTTCAGGTGCTTAGCTTTGGAGGCGTTCCTTTGTTGCCTCACCATGAATTATTTAATATCTTCTCAAAGAAGAACCACTCATTATATAGTGCTACACTTGTGTAACATTGAGGAAATTACTTATACATCCAACTCTATAATTTTCATTTCCTTATTACCACTAACTACGTGCAATTTCAAGAAAATAGATTTATTCCCTTACAATCACCAATCATCTGAATTTCAACAGTTTCACCTTCCACTCCCTTTTCAATCCCCAAAATTTTAATACTGGTATTTTAAGTGTAAACTAAGTAAAAGGCATTTATCAATCAACCTTAGAGTAAGCAGATAGAGCAACAACCTAGTTTTTATGATACCTAAGACTCGGACTAAGAGTAGAGATTTCAGACACAATTTTTTTGAATATGTACCTAATTTATGAATTATGATGCATGTCTGAAGAGATGCTCACCCCAGAAAGTAGCTTGCACTACTATTTTGGATATAATGTTTTAGGATTTTCATTCTTCATGCAAAGAAAGAACATATATTGGTTAAAGCAGGATATATATGTTTCAAAGGATTGCATTGAGATAAAATGTCTTGATGCATATGCATGAGATTTCAGCAGTGCCACTAATTGTATGCCAGATGATAGATATTATTGTGTGTGTGTGTGTGTGTGTAGGGGGGGTGAAAGAAGATTAATCCAGTGTAGTTTCTTCCTCATACTTATATAGATGTAAAACTTGATAAAAACATTAGTTTAGAAAAGGGCCATTCAAATAGAAAACAGAACACGTTTTTCACCTAATACAAAGAATATAAGAACTTTCAATCTGGTTATCACATGCAAGAATATGATAAACAATTAAGTAATGCTATTCCAAATGAATTAGTTTCATATTCAGAGGTAGAAGGTTGCAAGCAAATCTGAAAAATTTGGGAAAAGCAATAACAAATCAAATAGTATACCCAAAATTTTCTAAATCAAAAGAATGTGCAAAATGCAGATTTATGATAAGCCACACCCCATATCTTAAACTCTGTAGTGTTTGAAAATGAAATAGGCAATTAGTTGCAAGAAACTAATGCTGCATAATGTAAACACAAAGTTCATAAAATGGAATGGAAATGGAAGAGAAAGGACCTGGCTGAGACCCTCGCACGGGACAATCAAAAGGGGAAAAAACCTGGAACGATTCAAAGCAAAATAAGTCAAGTAAATAGTAGATGGAAAACAGAACAGAGAATAGTAAGAAGGAGAGAAAGTAGATACAAAGAGGACAAACCTCATTAAAGGCAGGCAGGCAAGATAGAAGCAGAAAAACACTGGATAGGAAGGACAATGCATATAAAGAAAGTAAACATCTAAAAAGCAGCAAAAATTAATAAGAAGAAGGACGAAAGCAGCAAGACAAAGCAGGAGAAAATATCTTTGAGAGAGGGCTCAATGAATTAGGCGATGAGAGCAACAACAATAACAGAGAGAAAGCAAAGAGAAAAGCAAAATGAAGGGAAATCAAAGCCAAACTGGTAAATCAAAGAAAACCACCAATAAATTAAAGTAAAACCGCCAAATTAAGCCCAAAACCGTGGGCAAGCATAAGCATAAACAAAACCGAAAACCAGGTAAGGCAAGAGCAGCAAAATCCCAAAAATCAAGCAAAAAATAAGGCTCAATGGTACGGAATTGCCAGGAATGGAGGAGAGTAAAAGAACACAGAGGAAAGAGTATACAACAAGATAAGTAGAGAGAAACAAAGCTGAAAAAAGGGAAAAAAGAAAAACCAAAAAAGGCAGAAAAGGAAATAAAGAAATTTTGAAACTGGGCAAACAAAATTAAGAAAGCAAAAATTAGCAAATACCGGTTAAATTAAACTAAAACCGCCTCTAACAAAGTTAAAACTACTCAATAAAAGACAAAGAAAAAACCATGGGCAAGCAAGGCAGAAACAAAAGCAAACCCAGGCAAGGCAATAGCAGGAAAACCCACAAATCAAGGAAGAAAAAGGTGGAATTGTACGGAAATGGGGAGAACGGGGGCAAGCATTTAATGCGATTACTATAGCAATCAAATCATGAGGAGGCAAAAACCAAGGGTCAGCTAAGAATCACAGAATACCCATCGACTACCGCTGGTCAAAAGCATGGAGAGGAGCCAAGACCTCAACAAAGGGAGAAGGGAAAAAACCGGGCAAACAATGGAACTCATAATGAGAAGCCGTCGAGGAGCCGTCCAGAAGCCGCCGAAAAAGGGGAAATCAGAGGCAATCAAGACCATGGGAAGCGAAGGAAGGGAAGCGCAGGGTGAGAGTGAAAGACAAAAGAGACTGAGTCAGAGTGAAAAGAAAGGAAGTTTTAAATTTAAATAATAAATAAAACAATAGAAAAAAGAGCCGACCAGACCTGTCTGGTCCAGCAACCCGGCACATTATGCTTTACAGGTGTCAGCATAATAGGATGGTGCCATAAGTCACCAGATCCCTGCGCCAATTGTACGGTGACGATGCATGTAACGTGTTTGAAGGTTAGCTCGCGGAATTCCTATTGGTGGATGGGGTTTGATTAATATAAAAGAACCAATTATAGCTCAAATTCAATATCCAGAAAAGTATATACATCAATGAGAAATGCAACAAGAATTCCTCATCACTTAATCAACTTTTACAAAGAAGACCAAATTATTTAAAGCTAAAAGTTAACATAAATATATCCGCTTAAAGTTACTTTCCATAACTACTGACAAATTTAAGCTATAGAAAATTGAGCACCAAAATAACACTTAGTGCCCAAACTTATCACTCAATAAACAAATCTTCATAACATAAAAGGAGGGTCTTTGATAGTTACTACAAAACCAGCTCTCATTCTGAATTACCAAACTTCAGTATTCCTATACGAAAACAGCATAAAACGCATACTTGAAAGTCCATTCTGAGAGTCTGAAAGGGAGACGGGACAAAAATTGACTCTTGTTGTTCAGTCGAAGCTGCTTGTTCTTGTTGTTGTTATTCTTCTTCTTCAAGAACAGCTACTGCATCTTTGGTAAATTGATTAGTAATACCTCGACAGATAAAAAGATAGGAAACGTACGTAGATTAAATGTCTTAAAATCCTAATCAAGACAGATTCAAGCTATTACAAAATAAAGATGTTTGTAAGAAGGAAATCCAGACTCCAATTAAACCCATCTATATTCTTTGTCTATATACAACCACATAAAATCAACTCAAAAAGAGTGAATACATAAATCTCATGTAATGGTACCTTCTCCATTCTTCTTCTTAAACTCTCATTCGAGAACTTCAGGAGGAAAAGTGTCGAGACCATGGTGCTTGATTACGCGATCGGTGATCGTTACATTCGCTCTATGCGATTCTCCATTCACCACCACAAAACATTCTACCTTGAGACGTTTGCCAATATCTTCCTCTGAGGTTATGTAAGCTTTCATAGAGGAATCCACCCTAATCCAATCAATAGGTGATGAATCAGAACCCTGTTTGTACCTGCAATTTAATTAAAAACCATCATGTAATGTGATACAAAAACAATGCTTTTTCAAAAACTAAATATTAAGAAAAGAGAAAAGATAAGTTGAAAACTACCATATACATTAAATAGAAGGGGGTCAAATTTGACACCGAAGCAATGGCATATGCATGAAATAAAAGGGTCACAGACACTAGGGACAAAGTTGACAACGAAGCAAAAGCCCATCACAGCCCCAACTGCTGGTACCCGGTGAGTCTCAGTTTGTTCAACTTCAATGCCAAACTCCTCAAATTTAGTTGGCTTTGGTGGTTTTTTCTATAAGATAAAACCAAATAAAATTATGTTAGCAATAAAAACTAGCACAAATAAAGAAGTTATAATCTAAAATTAGATCACATACATTTTTTGTCAAAGCATCATCCATTGACTTTTTCATTTTCTCAATCTGAGAATAAAGAGCCTTTTCTGAATTTGTTCTAATATCTCCTATATTGTGTTCCATGTATGCACCATCTGCTTTTCTTTTATCAAGCAAATCAATAACATTGCTGACTAAGAAATTCCACCCCATAAATTGTGGCAGAATCAAGTCAAAAAATTGTGGCAAAATCAAGTCCAATGTCTCTTCATGATTTTTCATTTCCATTTTTTTTTGAAAAACTCTCAACTTTTGGAATGATATTATTCTTGACAATATCGGTAATACGCTCTATAGCTGATCCAAGTGGTTCCAAGTAATCTGCATGCAATAGTTGAGACAATAATCAGTCTCTCAATATAATGATCTTTCTAAAATCCCAATCAAGCTAGATAAAAAAAAAGTCATTCAGACTCTGAACTTTCATAGTGCTTCTCAACTTCCCTAAGTTTAATTTCAGCCTCCAAAACATTGATATTATTCTTCATATTATTGAAGGCCATACGCTAAATTTGTTAAAAACCAACAGAAATTATCAGTGGGACTAAACATTAATATTCACAGTATTGACAAACATCCATCATTAGCATATTAAGCATTTCAACAAACAGTGCAAAAAGAAAACAGAATATGGGCACTTTTAGCTCACATCAGATTGCTGCTTCTACTTGGAAAATGGCATACATTTGCACAGAACAAAAGGATAACAGTCACATATCACTATTCAGAGCACATTGCACACTCATCACACTACATACTTAGCATAATCATATTGAGAACATACAACAAGCACCACATTCATTTTTACTTCACATGCATTTTTTATTACACATGCATTACCACATTTATGGCGGAATAAGGCAAACCAGGGTAGAGAGGGATCAAGAGAGTACCGTTGTGTCCACAAACTCCTTGGGAGATTTCTCTATGAAAAAGAACAACACCAATTAGAACCATTCAATGCTGACACAAATAAATAAAAAAATAAATATATTAAAGTCCATTAGAACCTACAAAATCTGTCAACTCCTCAAGTTTCTTTGTCGTGCATAAACCGTGCATCATTTTCTTGGCTTTCAATTTGGGAGGAGGTTCTTAGAAAGAAAAATTATGGTGGTGGAGAAAGAAGAAGAAGAGATAGGGTTTTAGACGGTTTGGGAGTTTCGATTTAGGGGTTTCATCAATAAAGGGAATGAGTGCTCTCCAAAAATATTTATGCCAACCTGCATAAAGAACGAAAAATTCATTCAGTCAAAATTAACAATCTTTCAAGTCCTATTTACCAAAAGAAATGAGAATCTTCTGTGTCCTACTTATAAAATACTTGTTAGCAACAATTCATGCACTTTTCTACTCAGCATGAAATTTTGGAAAGCTTGGCTCCATTACCCAAAGTTTAGACAACCAAGACTTCAAAATCGTAGTTGACTTCTTAGTACGTCAACAAACAAAAACAAAATCACAATTCAAAGAGTACATGGTGGAGAGTAACTGACCAATTAAATTGGGATAACCATTAGCTAGTACCACCAATCATAAGGATAAAAATATCAAGATTAGATATCTTAAAAGAGCACATAGCAATAAAATGGGCAAAGATAACAAACATTAAAAAGAGAGTCAATGATATCACATGGTGTAGACACCCATTTTGTCCTGTATCCTTTGATTTAATTCAATTTATTTGTTAATTGACACTAGGGTCACTTAAGGGGGCATTTTGGTCATTCTGTATATCCAGGGGCATTTTGGTCATTTTACACATCTAGGGGGCATTTTGGTCACTTCAAGTGCACGTTTAATTTAGATTAACCAGTTCATTTTTAGTCATCTAAATTGCATTAGAAAAACCCAAAAAATCTTAGAATGTGCACCTTTTGGCATTTTTACATACTTCATGTCTTAGCTCCATTTAGTAACTTAGCATTGTTGCATCTTAATCATGTAGTTTAAGTTTAATTTAGTTCGTGGATCAATTAATCCTCATTTTAGCCTATGGTAGAGCACTTGATTTAGTAAGTCTTTTTTCTAATTAATATTTAGTTATCCTTTGCATTTAAGATTCAAAAGCCCAAAAACAAAGAATAAGTATCCCTCATTTTGTTAGGTTGTCTCTTGCATAGCTCATTTAGTAATAGTTGCATTTTTGCATGGCACCTTTTGCATTTTTGCATGGTATCTTTTGCATTCATCCTTTTAATAAAACTTTCTTTCTTAAATTAGGCCAATTCTTTCTTAATTAATCATTTGCTTTTGGATATTGGACTTTTGGGCTTGCATTTGGGCAATGGCAACTTAGAAGAGTCCATTTCTTTTCTTTCATTTCCAAATACAAAAATGCAAAAGTAATTTACATTTCACTTTAATATTGAATGAATGACCAAAAAGCTTCAAATTGATCTTTCTTCCTTGAACTCACATCTTCTGTGCTTGACAAATTGATCCATGCCATCACGTGCTAGCTTTCCCATACCTCTCCCAATTACATTCCTCACAGTCAATAATCCGAGGCAATCTCCAAAGTAATCCCATGACCTGCAAGATAAAGTTAAAAGTGCAGGGCAACCAGCAACAGGAGGAAATAGCAAGGTGATTACACAATGACAATTCAAAGCACCAAGAAGAGAAATCAATGGGATCACAAGATCAGGATTAAAATTGTAAATGGTCAAATAAATCAGTGGCACACATGAACAGAGCACACATAAGCAAAGCAACAGAGGATCCCATTTCAGTTTGCCCAGTCCAATTCTCAAATTCAGTTGGAAGAAATTACCTGATCTGATCCTCCAGCTCATTGCTCCCATTGACTCAGCATACTCCCCTTGATCCTTATCCTAAAGAACCTGCATAAGAAGACAAAAATTGTTAGCTAAAGGGAGGGGAAATACAGCTAATGCAGGAGAGAGGAATAAACAGATTCATCGGCCCTTTCTCACACACAACTCTCTCTCACACACTCGGCAGACTAATCTCCTGGACATAATTTTCTCACACGGATACACACACACTGCAGTCAAGAAAAAATTACTCTCGAATTCATCTTCCCTCGCCCTCTTCACAACTCGGAACCCTACATACATACTGAACATACACACTCTCCTATTACACACTGTAAAAAAAAAAAGGAATCTCTGACTCTCTTCACCGCCCACTCCCTCAAGAAACTCTCATAGCTCTCATCTTCTCTCGCTCACATACACACATCCACAGAACCTCCCCACACTCTCTCTCACAAGGCTCACCCCTCTCCAATTCTTTTGGGCCTGCCATTGACAACACACAAAAAAAACAACCTCTCACGCACCCAAATACACACAATTCGGCTCTCTAGCCCTGGAACTCTCTTCCTTCCCTAAAGAATTAGAGATCTCACCTCCTTCCTGGACTCTTCATCCGGGCTCCCTTCTTTAGAAGGCCATAGCCGATACACGTACTAAAAGAATTCTCGCCCTCTATCATCTCTTCTCTTAGAAAGAGCACGAAACTTCTCTCTCCCAAAGTAAGAACTAGGGTTTCAGGAACAATTTTTGGGGATTTTTTTCAATTCAAAGAGATTTTGAACCATGGGTTCGAAAGGGGAAACAAAATAAACCATTCATGCAAAGAATCAAGAGACTCCATCGGCTAATTTTGATGGAATCCTAAAATTTGAGTGGCGGCTTGAGATGTTTCTTTCATGGCTTTCATGGGAAAGGAAAGAAATAACAAAAGAGAGGAAGCAAAGGACAAAGGAAAGGAAAGCTCGACGGTGAGATCAAAGGCGGTGAAACAGTGACGGCAGAGATTTTAAGAGGCGACAGCTAAGGTTTACAGGGAAGAGAGGGACGCGAAGGAAAAGAAGAGAACATGGAAGGAAAAGCTCGTTTAAAGGGTAGGGGTCGAGTCAAAAACGGCGCCGTTTCAGGTAAGGGTTCTTTTAAAACTTTTCAATTTCATGCAATTAAATCCTGTAGGTCGTTATTTAACTCACATAAAGACCCTAGCTTGATTCCGTTTTCACCTTAGTCCCTTATTTAAGTTTATGTTCGTTAATTGATTCAATTTAATCCCTAATTGGAATATTTATTTGCTAATTGATTCAATTTAGACCCTGATTTAAAATTTTATTTTTAATTTATGCGGCCTAGTCCCTAATTTCAAGTCAATTTCCTGTCTAAATGCAATTTGATCCCTGCTTTATTCAATTTGACCCCTGATTTTAGAAATTATGCTAGAATTTTGCAATTGAGTACTTGATTCATGCCATTCATATTCAATTTATTCTCTTTGCTCCCTGAACTTTGCTGATCTTTTACTTGATGTGCAGGAAAGTCCCCAGTTGTCCAAAATTGGCCCTTAGCTTTTAAATTTCTTTCAATTTTGTTGTTTGTTAGTTTAAATTCAGTTTAATTAGGCCTTGGTTTGTAATAAATTAGTAAAGTAGAACTTAATTGCATGCATACCATATTTATTACTTGATTTATTTAACTGTTTGCATTTCATGCCACCTCTATAAACTGCGATTAATAAAGAGGCGCTTAAACTATGACGGGCTAATCTCGGGTAAAGGTGCTCGGGCACGACCTCTCGAGATTTTGCCCCGAGATTGAATGATCTTTACGAATATCCCCGGAAGGCCGGGCTAGGTTCGTGAAGGTCAATTCAAGTAAACTCCTTTTTATTAATCAACTAAAAACTGGACTTTGCATTCATCATCTCATACATGCATTAGTTAATATCTAGGTCAGAATTGAATGGAAAAATCAAAAAATGAAAAGAGGCAATAAAAGGTGTTTTCAAAAAGGATTTTCCTCAAATCATGTTCTCTTAGTCGATTTTCAAAATCAAGAAATGGGTAATTTAAGAATTTTCAAGGTAAGCATTTTCAAAAAAGAAAGGTTTTTAATTAAGCAAATCCAAAAGAAGATTTTGGAAGTTAATGAAACGGATCAAGTTTTTCAAAGTCAAAATGGTCAAAAGATTTTGTCACATCATTTTCAAAATCTCTTCCCAGTGCGGAAGATTCAACAAGAGAACAAACAGTGAAAGAGAATCGTAACAGAATTAATCGACGGTGTTCGATTATATTCTTCGAATTCTCGACATTGGTTTAAAAAAATGATTTTATTTTCTTTCATAACCCTTTTCCTCTAATAATCAAGATTTAAAAGCAACCTTTAGCGTTAACCCATCAGATCTTGTTAGACTAGAGGTACCGTCGTTTGACGGGCGTGTCGGGGGTGCTAATCCTTCCCCGAGCGTAACCGACTCCCGAACCCATAGACTCTGGTTAAGCAGACTGTATTAGGTTTAGTATCACCTTCGCCAAGCTTAGGTTAATATTAGACTTAATAATCGGATAGGTGGCTAATCACACCTTAGAAAAAAGATTAGTGGCGACTCCTTCATACCAACGTCGTCTCGGCAGGGTTCCCCGGACCCAAACGTTTCGACAGCTTGGCGACTCCGCAGGGGACAGTTAGAGAGTCAGGCCTCACTTAGTTTAAACAAGATCTAGGGTTAATAAATTGGTTGCCTTGTTTTGTTTCGATTTGTCTTGTTTGTTTGATGTTTTACTGCTTTTGTGCTTTGATATTATTGCTAACTTCACTCATATCTTGTTGTTTTCTTTCTTATTGTGGTTAGTTACTAGGTCTGTCAGGTGTAGTTTTAGGGTACCGGTAAGTTGTTCCTTCACACACTTCACTTTATACTTTGCATTCATGCATGAAATCGCCTCAGACCCAGGCATACCTTTAGTTTTGGGAAGTATAATAGCAAGCCTTCGTGGGACTCGTATGTCCCCGGGCAGGTTGGGCGAAAAACCTCCACCCAAGGAAATTCTACTAGCCCAGTAATGGATACTAGTGGGTTGAATTGGGAACCTTTAGGTGAAGCTTCACCCGACATATAGTGGAGCGGCTTCCCGCCTAGGTAGAGCCAAACCCGCGAGGAGGAGTGTATTAGGTACACATAAGGAACATCTATTACCCTTACCTCTCGTTTTTCAAAATAAGGACTGTAGAGAGAGTAACCCCTTTTACTCTCAATAAATAGACCACCCGCCCCAAGGGCAATTTCGTCCTTTTGTTTTTTCGGGAAAATAAAAAGGTTTTGTTATTCAAGAATAAAAGGGGCAGGGTTTTTCTTTAAGATTTTTAGCGATATTTGTATGTTCAGCTACTAACGAGTCTTTGTTTCTTCCCTTTTGTTTTATCTTTTTGCACCTGCATATGAATAACCTTTCTGTTTTGCAGGTTCCATCCTAGAAAATCATGACATCATTTTTGTATTCTCATGCACTCATATATTTTATAATTGACCATGCATATCTTTATTTGTTTATTGACATAGAGTGCCATGTCGTGTTGCATCTATCTACACATTTTTATGGCTTGATAAGTTATCGACATATCCATTGATATATGTCATACATCCTCCATGCATCGTCCATGTCTTTGTATATATGTTCATACATCCATCGTGCATCATCCATTCCTTTGTATATATGTTCATGCATAGGTTATGCATTCTCCCTTCATTACCACATGCATCTATTTTTGCATTATCCTTATCTTTTGTAAATAGATGCATTTTGTGCATATATGTTCATACATCCTCCATGCATCATCCATTCCTTTGTACATATGTTCATGCACAGGTCATGCATTATCCATTCATTACTACATGCATCTATTTTGCATTATCCTTATCTTTTGAAAATGAATACATTTTGTGCATATAAGCAATACATTTCTTGTAGATATTACTGGTTTTCTATCTATTGGAGTTTAATATCATTAGGGGAGCATTTTTGGAAGCATCAAGTGCAGTATTGAGCCTTAATCAGCGAGGAGGAGCGATGAAGTTTTCTTTCAGATATATTGTCCAAAGTCAGGCTGTGCTAGTAAAGTCGCTCTCGCTCAAACCAGTGGTTGTTCAATATACGACTCTAGGATCTCATGGGAAAGAATTGGCAATCCCAAAATCAGTGACAATAGGGAACAGACCATAAGAAGGGAATTTCTGAAACTGATGAACTCTTTTCTCACGTGCATAGCATCTGCATAGATTTTCGTCATTTGTATCTTTTCATGCTTATAATTGTGTGATTGTTTGCTGAATTGGGTGATCACCAATATGAAACAGTTCCCAAAGCGCTTTATAATGTTCATCTGGACTATGAGCAAAGGAATGATGAGTTTTAATCAAAAAGTTTTCAAAATCAGTTTTAATCAAAACTTTGATTTCGAGCTGTGAGCAAGGGAATGACAGTGTCTTAATCAAAAGATGTTTCAAAATCAAGTTTGGTCAAAGTCGTGATTTCGAGATGACTGAACCCATGTTTTCAAAAGGTTTTAAAGAGACAATATGATTGACGTCAACACCACTCCCACACTTCAGATTCCTTCACTTCCAGATTAGACCCATTCTCTTGGAACCTAACATCGAAGTCTTGTGTTCTTCTGAAAGGGGCAATTTGGTCATACTATTAATGTTATCATAATGCCTTGGATAGAATGACCAGTCTTCAATTTTCTCAATGTCCCTTAGGTCACCCAGGTTAATTTTCAAATGTCCCAAACTTTTCTTTTCTTTCAACTAGAAATGCGGTGCACAACTCAAAGAGTGCAAATCAATTCGCTCAGGTTCATCATTAGGAAGGTCATTTCAATGTAGGGTGGTATAAATTTCTGTCATGATTTCCCAGAAAAATGAAAATGAAAATGAAGAAAATAAAAAATGAAAAAAGGAAAATAAAGGCACTTGGAATATCTGGAGGAGTCCAACAAAATGGTTTTCAAAAGAGTCATGGTTTTCAAAAGAAGATTTTGATAAAATTGACTTCCAAAAATGATTTCGAAACCCGTTTTCTCGAGGAATGCTCTTCAATGAATATGTCCAATCTTGAAGTGATAAATGGCCTTCTTTCATATTCCCTTCACTTGTAGAAAAATATCCATTGTTGTCCCCCTTTAGGCCTAATTGATTTCTTTTCAGATAAACCCTAATCAAGGATCACCCTCCACACTGGGGGGCAAAAGTGAAAAAGGATCAGCCTCGAAAGGAAAGGTGCGCATTCAATATTTGAATGGGGCATCCCGATAGTAATCGAGTCCCCTCCATCAAGAAATTCAAATGAAAAATAAAATAAAAAAAAATCAATCAAAATCAAAATCAAAAATCAAATCAAATCAAAATCAAAAGAGAATTGACTGATGGAGCAAAGGACAATTGGTATGATAAGATCCTTCACATGACAAAAATGATCCTTGATTCAAATACCCTCAAACACGTTTTTGAGCCTTTATATCCTTTCTTTGGCAACCCAGAACCCTAGCCTACATTATGTGCCTAATAAAAGTCCATCTTTGATCAAGTGAGGACATTCGAGAAGAGATTTTTCCTCAACAAAAATAACAGTCCTTTTTGCAAAATGTTTTGGGTCAAAACTTTTAAAAAAGAGTTTTAGGGTGAATTTAGAGTTTACCATGTGCCAAAAAAAAGAGCTCTAGGGTGAAAACCCGAAAGGGCGGTCTAGAGCAAGACTGGGGAATCAAGGAACCACCCACAGTTTCAACAAAGAAATGGAAAGATGATACCTCTATCATAGTGAGCAATGAGTTATCTTCAAGCATTTAAGGCTTCAGCTCTGACAAAGGAATCCAATTCTTCGAAGCCATACCTCTCTTCGACAATTTTCAAATCTCTAGACCTTTCACAAAGTGTTGACTCAAATCATGTCTCAGGAAAAAGTTTTCCAAACAAGAAGTTTTATAACAGGATTTCTTTCCATTTATGAGTTCAAGACCAAAATTCACTTTTGAAAATAAAATTGCTTTCCATTTGTGGGTTCAAGATTAAAATTCGCTTTTCAAAGTAAGATTGCATTCCAGTTGTGAGTCCAAGATCAAAATTCGCTTTTCAAAGGGCATTTAAGTGGTGACCACTAATTCTCTTCAGAGTCCAAATTTAACAAAGTTTTCAGAGAAAATGACTTTTTCTTCCAGCCTAAATTGTTTGGGGCACATATTTCATAATGATCACTTAGGGGCAGTATTTATGAATTCATGACATGTTTCGAAGAGTTTCGCTTACATAATTGATATCCGCATTTTAACTTTTGGTTAAATTTTGTTACAGAGATGATAAGGGAATGGATACAAGGAGTAGTGGGATAAGCAAAAGAATCTTTCGAAGCATATTATTCAAGTCAGATCCAGGGGCAAAAATGGAGACCTCAACATGAACAAGAAAGCAAATTCAAGGACAAATCAAGAAGAGCAGAAATGAAGCAGAGTCAAGAAAGCAGAGATTCGAAGCAAAAGTCCAGAAGTTTCAATCACAACATCAGACTCAGAGTTATTTTTCAAGTTGTTTTTCAAAGTTGACCACACATTGGTCCTTTTTCATCATCAATCAAGAAGTTTCAACTACAACATCAGATTCGGAGTTATTTTCCAAAGGTATTTTCTTCCAAAATCACTTCCATGTGGTTCAAATTCAATTCTCAAAATTTTGCATCGGTTCCATCCGAATGCTTAGGCTTTTCCACAAGCCAAACTCGTTTCCATACGAGTCAATTATCAACATGGGCTTTTCCACAAGCCAAACTCGTTTCCATACGAGTCAATTATCAACATAGGCTTTTCCACAAGCCAAACTCGTTTCCATACGAGTCAATTATCATCATGGGCTTTTCCACAAGCCAAACTTGTTTCCATACGAGTCAATTATCAACATAGGCTTTTCCACAAGCCAAACTCGTTTCCGTACGAGTCAATTATCAACATGGGCTTTTCCATAAGCCACAGTTCGTTTCCATACGATACATTACCATCTTCTCAGATGACTCGGTGTAGCATCTTCAAAGACTAACTCAGATGACTCGGTGTAGCATCTCCAAAGTTGAATTCAGATGACTCGGTGTAGCATCTTAAAAATTGAATCCAGATGACTCGGTGTAGCATCTTCAAAATTGAATCCAAATGACTCGGTGCAGCATCTTCAAAATTGAATCCAGATTACTCGGTGTAGCATCTTCAAAATTGAACTCAGATGACTCGGTGCAACATTTTCAAAATTGGACTCAGATGACTCGGTGCAGCATCTTCAAAATTGAACTCAGATGACTCGGTGCAGCATCCTCAAAATTGAATCCAGATGACTCGGTGTAGCATCTTCAAAGGTGATCTCGGATGACTCGGTGTATGATCACAATAATTTGCAAGCGCACAAATCACTGTAGAATAGTTAAACCGGAGTATTCCAGAATATCGTCCCACAGAGACTAATTAATTGCTAAGTATTCAATTCTAGAGAACCAACAAATTGAAACAAGAAATTATGAGTGGATTTAATCTAAATGAGCTAAAGTAGAGAATCTAATTAATACCAGAAATTACCAATTAAGCAACTATTAGGGATTCGGGATTTCACCTAACAAAAGTCTAATTACTGAATATGATTATCCTACAAATTGAAATAACAATTATTCTAATGGCACTATGCTCCCTCTCAGGCTACACAGATATATTTAACCAAGTAAATTACCACCTCTCGCATGCGCAATTTAACCCAATTAAACTCATTAAGTTCCAATAATTCTGATGTTATCGTATCAACCTAGGATATCTCTATCTCTAGATTTAACACGTTCATTCTCCTAGTGCTCAGATCTAGCTTCACCTCTCAGTTCTTGACTAAATCCCTAAGACTAAACCTATGGTGATCAGGCATAGATTCAACAATTAGATCAACAAGAATAAATTCAACCATCAAAATAATAAATCATGCCCAATAATTAAACAATTGTAAAGGCTACATCCCTAACCCTAATTGGGGTTTTAGTTACACATATTCAAAAACAAAACCATAAAAGAATTATTATTGAATATGGAATCCATAATACAAATATCAAAGGAAGAAGAAATCTTAGTCTGAAGAGAGTTTGATCTCCAAATTCTGCTTGATCTCTGAAATTAAGGGTGAGCATTGGGTCGGTTTCGGGTCTGTCGGGTCGGTTTCAATCAAAACCGATATTGTACTTTATCAACCGACAACCGACCCGACTAAATGAGAAACCGCCAAAACCGAAACCAATCAGTTTTGGTAGGTTTGGATCGGTTTTTCGGTTTGAATTCTGAACAATTGAGCAAAATGCAAATACATGATTTTTTGATACTTCATCAATGCCATATATGAATTTACAACATCCATTTACAAAAGAAAGCAGTTGCACAGATGATTAGCCTATACAATTGACTAATTTGCAATCATTGATCATCATTAATAAGTTGATCTAATATATTATCTAACAATTTCTAACTTGGCTGCACAAAAAATTGGTTAAAAAAGTCCTGCTTTACACAAAATTTGAAGCAGGGGACTATCTAAGGCAGTTAAACTTTGTACCAAATCTAAGCCTAACCAAAGAGGCATTGAATGGGGCTGCCTAATAAAAAAAAATACTCACAAAAGACCTGCACACAATAATTAATAATAAATGGCAGGTAGGCAGCTGCAAATATAATTAATCCTAATTCCTAAAATCTGTCCAAACTCCAAAGTCCAAAGTAGTCAACAAGCAACAGCAACATGTTCTTCCAATTTCTAGCCTCCAAAGTCCATGAACCAACAAAAGCTGCAGATGCAAAGTGCAAAATAAGAACAATACAACAATGAAATCCATATGGAATCCATACAAAGTGCAAATTCAATTTTTAAATCTAAACACTAAACATGGAGCTTAACTTACCAGGAATGGAATCCATATGCTAGTTCCTCGGACAACCCTCTCAACTCAACCATCGATTATTGGATCCTTAGAACGCTTGGAGGTTTCTAAGCAAGAATTTATACAACAAAGGGAAAAAAAGACAGTGGTAAGTAAACAATACAGCAATGAAATAATGGTAAATGCCAAATGGAAATAGAACTGAAAACAGAAACTGATTTCAGAAACTGAAATCAGACTGATTTCAGAATTTGAAAACAGAAACTGATTTCAGAAACTGAAATCAGACTGATTTCAGAATCTGAAAACAAAAACTGATTTCAGAAACTGAAATCAGAAACTGATTTTAGAATCTAAAATCAAACTGATTTCAGAATTCGATTTCAGATATTGATTTCAGAAACTACAAACAACAGCAAATTTCAGCAAGTTTGAGCAATTAAGTTTCAGAATTAGCATAATAATTAATACGTACTGAAGGCAATTTCATCAAACATGTTTCGATCCTCTTCATCCGCAAAAGATTCGGGAGCGTCACGTAGCCAATCTTGGCAGCAAATCAAAGCTTGGACAATTGATGGTCCCAAGCTACACCTTTTCTCATCAAGAACCCTACCACCTGTGCTGAAGGCCGATTCAGAAGCCACAGTGGAGACCGGAATTGTGAAGCAATCTCGTGCTAGAGAAGCGAGGACAGGGTATCTATGCTTGTTCATTTTCCACCAACACAATAAATCAAAGTCAGCCCTTTTGGCAACAGTTTCAGTGGCCTCCTTTAAATACTTGTCCAATTCACTCTGGTTCTCTTCCTTGCCAGTCTCCATTGTATACTGCGTGAACTCATCCATCAAATCATCTTCATCATCATGATCATCAATTGCAGTGGTAGATTGAGAAGATACTTGAATCCCAGCTTGGTGTTGAGGTTGATCAGTCGGCTGCAGAATCCTTTTGTACTCTTCAAATAATTCAGTAGTGGCATCACGCGCTATTTGCATCATGGAAGTCACTTGTCCAGGCGCTTCAGATGCATACATTTTTTTCAAGCAAAATTCAACAAACCCCATCTTCTTCCTATAAAGAAAACAACAGAGGCATATAAAGAAAAGATTTAAGTTGCAAATGTCTTAATTTTAAAAGAAAAGCTTTTAAGTTGAAAACGATTTACCTGGGATCCAAAACAGCCGAGACATAAACTAGATTATTCAGTTTGTCAATGCCACCCCAGTACTTCTCAAACTTGATCTTCATTTTGCTTGCCATTCCAATCATTTCTTTGCTTTGATTGTTGTTGATCAACTCCCTAAAGCTGACATAAACATTGCAAATGTCTTCCAACAGTGTGTTGGAAGTCACATAAGATGTCCCTGAAAACATAAGACCACTTAATTAACATATAAAAATTGCAGAATTTTTTAATTACTAGAGAAAGGGTTTAAGTTGAAAAAGATTTACCTGAAACCTTATTTGTGATCATATATGGTCTTTTCAAGAAATTACAGAATTTCTTTGCTTGTTCCCAATCATAGGCACTCGGCGGCCCCCCATTTTCATTTTGCTCCAACACATCTCTGAATTTCGGGTCTTCATATTCATATGCATCAAAAGCCTTTTCATACTTTTGAGCTTGTTCCAACATTAGATAGGTGGAATTCCACCTTGTGCAAACATCAACACTTAGCCCCATCGTAGGATTTATCCCTTTTTCTGTGGCTACCTCCTTAAACTTTTGGAACCTTGCATTTGAATTCTTTATATACCTCACGGCATTTCCAATTCTGTCAACCGAACCCTTCCCCAAGTCCTTCAATCCATCATTCACAATCAAATTCAGAATATGGGCAACACACCTTATATGTAGGTATTTGCCTCCTAAGACACTATTTCTCAATTGCCCTTGCCTCTTCTTCAAATATGAAATTGCAGAATCATTACAAGTAGCATTATCAACAGTGATCGTTAGTATCCTATCCAAACCCCAATCCTTAAAGCACTTCTCTAATTCTTTGCCTAATGCATCACCCGTGTGACTTGTAATTGGATAGAAACTTATAATTCTCTTCCTCAATACCCACTGAGCATCCACAAAGTGGGCTGTCACACACATATAACTATTTCTTTGCAAACTACTCCAAGTATCAGTGGTGATACACACCCTGCCCTCACATGAATCTATAAAGCTTTTAAGCTTCACCTTCTCAACTTCATAAAGCAATGTACAATCCCTAGCTATAGTATGCCTAGAAGGCATTACAAATCTAGGGCATGCAGTAGCCATACACTTCCTAAACCCCTTCTTCTCAACAAATTTAAAAGGAAGCTCATCCACAATTATCATTTCAACTATTGCAGCCCTAATTGCTTCATTACTAAATTTCCAAGTTTGTACACCCCCATCTTCCCCACTCTTAAAGTGTAATTCAGTTTGCTTATCATCAACAGTATGTCCCTGAAGCTTTTCTTTGCAATGCAAGAATATGACTATTTAAATTGGTAGTACCATTGGACTTACCATCAGCTGCATATACCTTTCCCACAATAATTACACTTAGCCTTCTTTGCACCATTAGCATCATCAAACTTGGTGAAGTGTTGCCAAGCTTTCGACCAAGACCTCCCCTTTTTTGGAGCAGGAGGAGGCTTTGATTGGGTTTGGACAGATTTCCTCTTCTTGGCTAAACTGCCAGCATCTGAAACATGTCTCTGTTGAGTGGCAGTTACAACCTCCTCGCCATCCCTAACATCAGTTCCAGAACTAGAATCCTCGCTTTCCACTGCACAATTTGAAAACAGGAAATTAAGTACTCAAGTTTGCATTTTAAACACTGATATATGCAGCACATCATTAAGGAAATAAACTATGTAGCAAATCAACAATGAAAAGCCAAAACAGCAAGTAATGCAAACAAACTATATTATCCAATATGTAAACAAATGCAGCAACTCATAAACTCAACAATCAACAGTGTCAACAATGAGAAAATTGAATGCTTAATGTAAACTGACAGCCTGATTAAACCCTTTGTTTATATCCAATGGTTTCATATAATTAAGTTTTCATGCTTGGTCCAACGTGCCACTTGGAAAGAAAATTGAAGTAATTGATGTTTGTTAAATGTAAACTTCAGATATATATATAAGCCAAATTGCAAATTACATTCTGTATATATGTAAATATATTATATATATAAGCCAAATTGCAAATCACATTCTGTATATATATAAATATATTATATATATAAGCCAAATTGCAAATCACATTCTGTATATATGTAAATATATTATATATATATATGCCAAATTGCAAATCCCATTCTGTATATATGTAATATGAAAATGATGCATGCAAATTGTGTATATATGTAATATGAAATAGAAAAAAAGGTGTATAGGAATAGGTAAGCATACCGATACTAACTAATCTTTGTTTTGTTAAATTGAATAAGTTAAAGAGAAGGGGATATGTTGAACATAAACTATTGTAAAATGAGGGAATCTTGGAAATTTGTGTTTGTTAAGATTCTAACACAGCAGGATTTGTCTTTTTCCTAAACTTTGCACCAGCAGTAAGTTGGGTTTCAACTTTCTACTTTCAATGGGGATCACTATAAAACTGATCATTTTAATTTTTGACTTAGTAGCCTAAGCTAAGCTGCAAGAATATATGCAACATATTTTCAATATAACTCAAAAATATATCACAGGAAGGAGGAATTAATGTAATTACTACTAAACAAGTAACAGACTAAGGTAGGTTTGGGGCTTTGGGCTGATGGTGACGAATTTGAGAGTCACATTCATTCACAAAAGACACACCCACAATTTTACAACCCTGCAAACAAGCTGAAACAATTGACTAATTTGCAAAGAGATTGAGAATTTCGGCTAATTACAGACCAATTTGGGTTTGGGCAAGGTTAGGGTTTATTCAACCCCATAATCAAAATGAAATAAATTAAAGCCCTAAAACTAAATTGATCAAAAGTATTATCTAATTCATGAAAAATAACAAAGAAACTTGTTTGAATTGAGAATTTAGGGACTTACCCGCTTGGTTAGGGTTCTCCATTTGGGGAAATCTCTCCAAATTCAACTATTTGGAGACTGAGATAAAAATTGTTGAAGCAGATGAAGACCACGGGAGGCGCCGGTGCCGGAGTGAAGCTCACTGCTACTGCCGGAGTCGAGAGGAGAACAAAAGAGGAAAAAAAAATAAGTGGAGAAGAGAGAGGAGTCAATTGTTGTCGAGGGAAGGGAGAGAGAAAATGAAGAGAATAAAAAAAAACCCTAACCCTTTTATACTTATTATTTTTTTATTTAATAAAAATTGATTTTCGGATATATATAATATATATAATTAAAATTAAAACATATAATATAACAAAAACCCTTAACTTAATCCTATATGCAAAACGACGTCGTTTTGCACCTTCGGTTTCTCGGGTCGGTTTCGGTTTCAAACTTCATACCGACAACCGACCCATTAAACCATCCAAACCGCCTATTCAAACCGATTAAACCGAGAAACCGACTCAACCGACTCATTTTAACCGATTTGACTTCGGGTCGGGTCGGTTTCTCGATTTAACCGAATTTTGATCACCCCTATCTGAAATCTTCCTCCCAAGTAGCAAAATAGTGTTTCCAGTATTCAAAGAGATGTCAAAAACCTTGAATAACTCTCAAATAACCTATTTATATGTCCCCAAAATCGGCCCATCTTTTCCCTTGTTTTAATTAAAAGAAACCACTTTCTCTTGGAAATTTCCCGCAACAACTCCTGGACAGGACTTGGGTAACTCCTGCCCAGGTCTTGTCCTGTATTTTCTGCGTTCCTCAACAGCCCAAGTTCTGGGCAGGACTTGCCAAGATCTGGACAAGACTTGTTCTGATTTTGTCTATCTTCAAGTTCCAACTCCAATTCTTGCCCCAAAGCTTAATCCATGCGAAAATCATCCAAGTAAAGTCTGAATTGCTCCAAAATGAACCTACAAGCCATGAAATCATAAACGTGAGGAAGTAACGAATAAAACCATAAAACGTGTTAGATAATACACAAAATATACATCAATGTGACACCAAAAGCATGTAAAACTAACACTTATCAGTGTAGCATCTTCAAAGATGAATTCAGATGACTCGGTGTAGCATCTTCAATATGAACTCGGTGGGCTCGGAACAGTGTTTCTTCACAATTGGATTCGGTGAACCAAGGTTTTTGCAACTTTCCAGTAAAATGGGTGTCTACGTCTTTGTGCACTTCCTAACTCTCAAAAAGTACACAAACTACTTCTTTGCACACTTCTCGATAGTTAGAAAGCACACAAAGAGGGACAGCTGTAGACACCCATTTTGTCCTGTATCCTTTGATTTAATTCAATTTATTTGTTAATTGACACTAGGGTCACTTAAGGGGGCATTTTGGTCATTTTACACATCTAGGGGGCATTTTGGTCACTTCAAGTGCACGTTTAATTTAGATTAACCAGTTCATTTTTAGTCATTTAAATTGCATTAGAAAAACCCAAAAAATCTTAGAATGTGCACCTTTTGGCATTTTTACATACTTCATGTCTTAGCTCCATTTAGTAACTTAGCATTGTTGCATCTTAATCATGTAGTTTAAGTTTAATTTAGTTCGTGGATCAATTAATCCTCATTTTAGCCTATGGTAGAGCACTTGATTTAGTAAGTCTTTTTTCTAATTAATATTTAGTTATCCTTTGCATTTAAGATTCAAAAGCCCAAAAACAAAGAATAAGTATCCCTCATTTTGTTAGGTTGTCTCTTGCATAGCTCATTTAGTAATAGTTGCATTTTTGCATGGCACCTTTTGCATTTTTGCATGGTATCTTTTGCATTCATCCTTTTAATAAAACTTTCTTTCTTAAATTAAGCCAATTCTTTCTTAATTAATCATTTGCTTTTGGATATTAGACTTTTGGGC
>AWUE01020189.1:0-10524 GCA_001974825.2 Corchorus olitorius | reverse complement strand
AAACCGTCCTATACTCCTTTCCAAGTTAGGATTGGAATTTCTAGGGTTATTTCCACTATAAATAGGCACCTTAGGTCTAGGTTTTTCAATACAACAATACACACACAAGTAGATCTAGAAATTATTCTGTAGAATTGTTGAAGTTTTGGAGGACAAAAGCCTCTGTGCCGCCGCCCCCTTCTCTTCTCATCCATAAGATAAGTTTTTCTTCTTATTCTTTGGATGCTCACTCAATTCATGAGTGAGTAATCATTTTCTTAACTCCAATGTAGAATTTAATTGATCTCTTGACATATATATTGGTGAGATTTTGTGCTTATATATGATAATTGTTAGAGTATTCTTTTGATCTCTGTTTTAATTCTATGTTGCTTGTTTTGATTGATTGAGTCGGCACTTTCATGATAAATTAAGTTAGCATTAGCTAGATCAAGTCGCGGATGGACGTTCAGGCTTGGTTGTTTGTAGCAATTGGGGGAGGACGGAAGTCCCTTCCAAGGGAGATAAGGAATTTTGAGTGAGAAATTGCTCTTTGTGTTTGTATAAATTACTAGTTCTTAATGCTTTGATCCCTAGCAAATCTTTAAGGCTTTGCGGCTAATTGATTAGTTAGGAGGAAAAATGGGTAATTTAAGCTCTTGCGAGTAATCTTACCTAATTAAGGTGATTTAGGATTTAATTCCGACAAGCTATTCTATGATTTCATAATTATTAGATATCAATGATCCATGTTATAATTGTCAAGAGGGATATTAATTCTATGTTGGAGGTTTTTATCAATTGTTTTTTTAATTATTCACTGCTTTCTTGTTAATTATTTTTCTTTAATTTTCTTGATTGTTCTCTTGATTGATTTTAATTGTTAGTTTGATTAGGTTTAATTTCACTATAAAAATTCTTTTTAATTTGTTTAATTGTTTTAAGAAAAAGATTAATAACCTATTTCTCTGTGGGTTCGACCCCTACTTGCCCTATCTGCTTTAGTTAGAAATTTGTTGGGAATTTTATTTTTATGATTTGCTGACGACCGATCAGGGATGATTTGTGCAAACCAAAAGGAGCAGGAGGTTTGGGATTTCGGAAAACTGAGGATATGAACAGAGCCCTACTAGCCAGACAGGCCTGGAAGATTATTGAACACCCTGAGGAACTTATGCCAAAGCTAATGCTAGCAAAATACTGTCATTCGAAGAGTTTTGAACAAGTACAAATGAAACAAGGAGACTCATGGGAGGAGCATACTGGAAGGAAGGGATGTCTGCCTCAAAGGAATGGACATTCAAACCAATAGAGGGGACAAACTCTTTATCCAAGATGGACAACTAAAACAAAGATTCCAATGCATTCAAGCAAATTAACAAATCATCACGGTACAAAACATTAAGTGCCAGAGAAATCAACAATGGACGAGATGGCTAGTGGATGGTCTTCTGGAGCAAAACCACAAGGAAGAGCTCTTGACAAGAGAAAGTTCCATTTCTGGTAAAAAGGACAGAGTTGTATGGAGGGATGACTTTAATGGTAAATTCTCAGTAAATGGAGCTTACCAACTCATACTGAAGGAGACCAGAGGAGAGGAGCTAGATTTTAGCAAACAGAAACAATGGCTTGACTTATGAGGACTTAAGCTGCCAAGGAAAATTATCATCTTCCTTTGTAGATTGTGAAATAACTGCCTTCCAACGATCACAAAATTGAAACGCAGAGGGCTGACATTGGAAAATCTTTGTGGACTATGTGGAAAACATGAAGAAAACATAAACCACCTTTTCTGGGAATGTGACTTCGTAAGAGCATTCTGGTTTGGATCAGATTTGGGATTAAGAACAAGCTCATTCGAGGAGACCAACATTATAAATTGGATCATGCAATGGCTTGACAAGAAAAATAGAAATTCTGAGTAGGAGGAGGTCTTCTCAGTCACCTTTGCCAGTTGCCTTTGGGCTATATGGATGCATAGGAATAAAGTTTGTTTTGGGAAGGAAAGTCCCAATCCTGAAGCAACACTGCGAAAAGCTAAGCACCATATCCAATGGATCCTAGCAACATTTAAGACACAACAACAAAAAAGTTCTGCTGGGAACTTAAGAACAAGAAACTTGGAAAATATTCACCATTGTCTGCCAAAAATGGAAAGGGGAAAGAGTGGATGGTTTTTGTACAATTGGGAAAGGCACAACAACCAAATTGCTTTGGAATGGCATTCATCGCAAGAAATCTGGTAGGCAATACCATAATCATGGTACATAGCATTGAAGCTAGCAATAAGGCTATTGCAAGGAGCAAGTTCATACGAATGGCACTTCAGAGACTAAGCAACAATGGAGTAGACAGAGTATGGGTCGAGGTTCGTGATCGAAAGTGGATGACAATCATTAGAGGACGAAATACTCTGCATTGGAAACAACAACCACAAAAGGGGGACATTCAAGATCTCAGTATGAGGTTCAGGAGCATCAGATTCTTCAGGGGAATACATCCCTTGGCAAAGGAAGCTGGAGCATTAGCACAAGGAGCTGCTAGTACGAGGACAGCTCTCTCCTGGTCGTAGCTTATTTTCTAACTTTTCAGCTTATGTCATTTGGCTAATATCAAAAAACAAAAAATAATACAGAAGGCACCCAATAACAAATTAAGCCAAAAGTTCGATAAGGAAAAAGGTCTGGCAAACTATGGCTAAATATCCAAATCAAGCCTAACACTTTGAGTAAATGATCAAAGTAGGCCTATTCTTTTAATTGCTCCTAATTAGGCCTAAATCTATACAAAATTGCCGAATAAGGAGTATTTTGGATGGAAAATCAGGCACGTACACACGCGTTAACTTCAAAAATAATGACAGATGTCCAACAATTGCATATCACATGCGCGTTATTTTGTAATTGTGTTTTTGAAAATTTATAGGTTTTCTAAGAAATTGTTCTCCTGTTCAATTTTTTATTTAAATTAATCTTTTAAAATTTATTATTATTATATTATTATGGACATGTCTGCTTCATTGTTGGACGCCTGTCATTATTTCTGAAGTTAAGGTGCATGTATTACATGCCTAATTTCCCATCCAAATTGATCCTTATTTGACAATTTTGGTATAGATTTAGTCCTAAATAGGAGCAATTAAAAGAATTAGGCCTAATTTGATCATTCTTTCAAAGTTTTAGGCTTGATTTGGATATTTACCCGGTGAACTATATATAGCAAAATCTAAACCCTCTCTATGATAGTTAGAGGCAACGGAGCTCTCCTAGCTATGGGTGTAATCGGGTCGAGTCGAGCCGGGTAATGAGATACCCGAGCTCGAGCTCGACACAATATCACTAGCTTGATACCCAGCTCGAGCTCTGTCTATGGAGCTCGAGCTCGGCTCGAGACGGGTATTGAGCTACCCGAGCTCGACCCAACAAGTAACCTCGACAGTGAAACCGATGAATAGCTAGGAAAAGAGTTAATAGTAGTAGGGTCGATAGAGTTTCTTATCTAAATCTAAGGTTTGTCTTTTTTTCTAATCCTAGGCAAATCTATACCAATCGTTAACCAACCAGACCAAAGGAAAGGGCAAGGTAAGCAGTTCATGATAGGGTAGCTGAACTGAAATATCGTCCTATTTCATTCATATGCAAAAGCCCCGTCTCACCAGAGATAGAATTCCAGAACTAGACATGACATGAGAAACTACCACAACATCAGAAACAGGCAAAAAGTGAAACTCGAGAGCGATAACTCCTCATCCGAGGAATGAATACAAAAACAGAACTCGGAATGTTGATGATGGGGAATACCCTAACTCGAAAGCAAGTAAGCGACAATCAATCCATTAACCCACAGTCACACGCCTCAAAACGAATGAATCTCAAACAACATTGGCGGAAGAAGAAAGGGGAAGAATACCTCTCAGAGGAGTCGACAGTGGGCGTTTATTGGTGGAGAGGCGAGGGCGACCATCGGTGACGAATCTGGAAATGAAGGAGGCGGAGGGAGAAAGACTAAAAGAGAGAGTCGAGGGAGGCAAAAAGCTTGAGCAAAGAGAGGAATTAGGAATTAGGTCCTGAATTTAGGAATTTTTAAGTAATGGGTATAAAGGTAATTCTAAAATTAAAATATAATATATATATATATATATATATATCTGCTGACTACCAGACGAGCTTCAGGTCAGGTAGTAAAAAGCTCGAGCTCGGCTCGATTAACTATTCGAGCTACCCGAGCTCGAGCTCAACCCGACAGTTACTGAGTCGAATTCGAATTTTCTTCGAATCGAGTCCGAGTAGCTTGCGAGTAGTCTCGTATCATTTACACCCCTACTCCTAGCTGTGCCATCTTAGCAGTTCCATTTTCCTTCCATTTTTCAAAATTTAAAAAAAAAAATCAAAATCCATACTCCCCCCCATTGTTGTTTTCCACTTCTTATCATGAGCTTCAATCCATACTCCTTCTGCTCCATTGTTAGCCAGTTGTTATAGTACTAGTCTGGTGAACCTGTTCTTGCTAGAGCTCTCGATATGGCTTCAATACTATGCACACGGATGATTGTGTTTCCTTCAAAATCCCTTGTGAGCATTGCCACTCGAAACCAGTTGGTTTGTTGCAGTTTTTGGATTTGCAGAAAAATCAGCCACTCTCCTCTTCCTAGCCTCGGTATATTCTGAATGATGCTAATTTGCAATGGTCTTAACTTAATTGCTGCTAGGTTCTTATTTTGGTGCTCTTGAAATGCTTTCAATGTATTTGCCACCAAATTCTTCATTCTGAAGAGAGCCTTCAGTGGATTTGGTTTCTCTTTTCCAAAATGAACCTCATTTCTATGAATCCATATTTCCCAGAGACATGTTGCAATCATAACAATGAATGATTGTTGTTGCTCTATTTGTTGATCAAGCATTCCCAGCCATTGCATTATCCACTCAATGGTATTCGATTCCTCAAACGATTGAGTCCTTAGACCTAATTCAGATCCAAACCATATAGCTCGTGCAAATTCACATCTCAAAAATAGATGGTTTAAGTCTTCCTCTTGTTTATTGCACAAAACACATGTTGTCTGCACATTCATACCTCTTCTTTGCAGTTCCCCTAGTGTAGGAAGACAATTATTGCACAGTTTCCACAGAAATATAATGATTTTCCTTGGTAGTTTTAAGCTCTAAAACTTATGTCATTGCTTTTGTTTACTGAAATCCAATGCCCTTCCTCTATTTTCATCGAATATGATCTTGTATGCTCCTTTCACTGTGAACTTGCCTATGAAATTTTCTCGCCAAACTACTCTATCTTCCTCTTAGGTGAAAGAAATTTCCCTTGTAAATACTTCTTCTCTTTGGTTTGGTTTAAGCAGTCCTTCAGCAAGCCACTTTGACCATTGGAAGCTCTTATACACTTTATATTTTGAACAGCCATAGCTTGTTGATTGTTATTAGAGCATTGAAACTGTTGTTTGAGTTGGCCATTCTGTATGAAAAGCTTATCACCCTTATTGACTTGAATGTCCATTCCCTTAAAATAGACATCTCTCCCTTCAAGAATGTTTCTCCAAACCCATGAATCCCCTTGCTTCTTCTGAGCTTCTTCAAAACTTTTTATTTTGCAGTACTTTGAGAGCATCTATTTCGGCATTAAGGTTTGTGGCTCCTCAATAATCTTCCATGCTTGTTTAGCTAGAAGAATTATGTTCATCTCCTCTACTTTCCTAAAGATCAATCCTCCTACACCTTTTGGTTTACACAATTCTTCCCATTTCTTCATATGTATATTCCTTTGTGAGTCTTCATGTCCCCACCAAAAATTTCTTACAATTCTATCCACCTTATCACACACATTCTTTGGAGCTTTAATTATCGCAAACCGATAGTTTGGCATACTTGCTAATGTAGACCGAATTAATGTTTGTCTTCTAGTTTGGCATACTTGCTAATGTAGACTGAATTAATGTTTGTCTTCTCGCCTGTGACAATAGTTGGGCCTTCCATCCTTCTAGCCTACATTGAAGTTTTTCCACAAGTGGTTGGAAGAAGGTCTTCCTCTTCCTAAGTAGTCTCATATTCATGCCTTCTTATTCTTCTTACAATTTCCACTTAGCAGTGGCTCAGACTTCTGAGAATTGATCTTCTAACCAGAGATGAAGCAGTATTTATCGATGATCTGCTTAACTTTTCTACAGGACTGAACTGTGGTCCTAAAGAATAAGTATCATCACCAAACATTAGATGGTTAATTGGATCAGCTCCTTTTGCAATCGTAATTCCTTGAATTTCTCCTCTTTCTTGTGCTTTCATCAACATCAATGAGAAAATATTCTGGCACATTATGAATAAGTAAGGTGATATGGGATCACCTTATCTCAGCCCCTTTGCTGGAGTTAACCTTCTTGTCATCCCTCCATTGATTAAGACCAAGTATGACATCGTAGTTACACATTGCATCAGGACTTGAATCCAATGGGAACCGAATCCCATTTTCTCCGGGATGACCCTAATAAATGTCCAACTAAGTCTATCATAGGCTTTGTTCATATCCAAAACCAATTTTGAGATTACCACAGCATTCGTAAATCAGATACAACCATATATTACCACTTCAGGCTTATCTTACCAAGTTGAGTTTCAAGTAAAAAGAAAACCTCATTCACACGGTCAAGAATTTTGTCATTCTACATTGACTTCATATACCACAGTGAGCAAAAGGAGCAAATTAGGAACTATACTTCTCCCAAGCTATGCTTCTTTTACATCAAATCTTAATAGTATGAAACATCCAAGATCAATAGAAAATCATGTTATTGCAACCTGTTTTTTTAGTCAGAAAATTGCATTTATTACTACTTTATCAAGAACTACTTAGTTTCTTTACTATAGATACTCTAATAAGAAACATAAAAGGAAAAAAAGTAACTTGTTTCTTTTATTAATTTGTTGGATTCGTGCAAATTCGCTTCCAACAAGTTGGAAATAATTTGTTGGATGACTTTAAAGCTGCCAAGATTTGAAACAACATTCAAGTGAGTTAAGAAACAATGGGAATAATAACATATATTGATGAAACCTATAGAAACTAATAAGTGCAATTTTTCCCATTTCACAAGATAAGCTATGGTACATAGCTCATAGCTAATTGCTGTATGAGACAGACATCAATGGCATGTCTCTCTGAAGTTGACTTGTATATTCCTCTAAACCTATAAAAGTCCATGGTCCTTGTATATTCCTCCAAACATATAATTATATGTTTCAGCTAACAACATCCACTAAATGGTATTTTCAGCATTGTGTCACCATATGGCTGCTCTATGTAAGTTGATTAACACCTAAAATGGAACATTTTGCAAAGACAAAATCAGATGACAACATATAAAAATCAAAGTTTTTAACTGATTCAGTTTTATATATACCTGACATCATTGAGGAAGCCTCTTTAGTCTTTATACATTCAATTATTTTCCAAAACCAGCTGCAGCTTTCTTTTTTTTTCGGGTTTCTACCTTTTCAGGGCTGGGGAGTCCAGTTTTATCCTCATATTTCTTCTCTAACGCCTGCAAATTAGATCAGTACTGAGCAAATAAGAAAACCTCACCCCAAGACACCAAGATCATAGACTCTGTTTCATAAAACAAATGCAATGAAATTTAATGATTATTATTCATGATATAGTCTCCAATCTAACAGAGCTATGAGTTGAAGAAAGAAGGTGAAGCTCCCTGATATTGTAAGGAAACTTTGAGATTATTTCAAAAGGTTGTATTCACCTCTAGCTGTACTCGGATAGTGTCAAGAACTTCATCTGTCATTCTGTCAAAAAACAGAACCCCCTGCAAATTCAAGAATCATAGTCACAAAAGGAATTAGTCTTGATTTCTTAATAACATAGTATTAGAGTTACCACGAAGCTCCTTTCCTACTTGTTTCACCATAAACAAAGTGCATAATGTTACTATTTTAGAAAGAAAATAAACAAACAGAGTCTGGTGGCTAAAGTGGAGTTTGGGGCAAAGGCCACTTCACAATGTCAAAACAAATACAAGACTGCAGGAATATAATTACTATAGTCTTGTGTCTTAATTTACTCACATGCAACATATTCTGAAATGACTTAAACTTGAACATAAACTTCTACATTACAAGGGACACCTTTGTTGCATTCAATTCCCTATTGGGACAAAAGAAAACAAGTCTTGCATTAATGCCTAATACCTTTTCTGAACTCATATTACCAAAATAACCATATATCTATGTTGCGTCCCACAAAGTTCATCAGTCAACATTCCATATTTGCTACCTTAACCTACACAAATCTAGCTCCCAACACTGGAAGTTGCTACACCAGCAACTGAAAAATTAACAACAGCATTACAACAATACAGAAGAAAGAAAGAACCTGAAGATGGTCAAATTCATGTTGAAAAACCCGTGCAGGAAGCCCTGATAAATTAACTGAAAATCTTGAACCATTGATATCTCGTGCATCAATTTTTACAGATTCTGGCCTCTGAAAGCCCAAATTAACAGGAGTATAAGGTAAGCCAGCAAGCAAAAGAGATGATACATCATATAGAAATAGAAAATTATATTCCAAACAAGAGAGTAGAAGGATAGATCCAGCTGGAGCTAGTACCTCTACATCAGCATAGATTCTTGGAAAAGATAAGCAACCTTCATTAAACAGCAATGTTTTCTTTGAATATCTATAAACCCTCGGATTCACAAGAACAATCTCTTGTCCTTCACCACGCTCACCAGCCGGATTAAACACCATAAGTTGAACATTTATTCCTACTTGGGGAGCTGAGAGACCAATGCCATCAGTTCTGTTACAAAAGGAAGACAACAAATTCTGAATTTCCTCTAAATTGCATGTAATTCTTTCGAAGCCCTTGATGATTATACTTAATATTTCCCATTTCAAGGGGGAAAACACTAATTGATTACCTAATTTCAAGTCAGTGATGGAAACGAATTAATTAAGACCTCCAATGGTCCCTTATCCCTAACAATTAAACTGAAACTTACTTGTACATAACGTCGAACATCTCATGGACAAGCTTCTTCAAATTCTCATCAAACGTGTCAATTCGTTTATTTCTCTTCCTCAATATTGGGTCCGGGTATTCCACTACTTTCAGCGGCGACTCGAACCGAAGATCTTCCACTTCGAAAACAAAAACAAAAGAGTAAATTTAGAACCAATTTAATTAGTTTATCTAAAAGGAGTTGTTGGTGAAACTCTTTTGCTTACAGGAAGCGATTTCGTCGTCTTTGGATAAGAAGCCTCGCTTGGCTTGAGCGTGGACCGGAGCTAGCTGAGAATTGGTTTGCGTTACTGAGAAGGTGAACCGCGCGGGTGAAGTGAAACGGTGAAACCGGTGAAGAAAGCCGGTGGAGAGAGCGGTTGGGTTTTGGAGAACTGGAATGAAGACGCGAGCTAGTGAAGGAGAGTGGAGGTTAAGCCAACTCGCGCAAGCCATTGAAAGATTTTCGAAAAAGATCAGTGTCGGACGCATACATAAGTAGTAAGCGTTAAAGAGAATTTATTTTGTGTTCAAAATGCTTTTGGAGTTTTTGTGTTTCAGTCCTTGTAACTTCTTTTAATTTGCGTATGTTACCATCAATATTTTTTTTCTTTCTGAATTTCAGCTTGCCCAGTGGTTTTCCAATTTTTCGCTTATAAATAAATTCATCATAGATACAACAATGCCATAGATTTTTATTGGCTACAATTTTTTTAATGAATTATTTATTTTATAAATAATTTTTCTCCTTGAAATAAAAATATGTCCTTTTTTATTTGACTATGGAAAGTTTTGTTCAACATACATACAAAAGGAGCATTATTAAACCTAGATTAAAATAGATAGAAGATTAGGTTCTTGCATACCTTAATAAATAGATTTCCATACAATTAGAAATAATAGCATCCATCATAATCAACAAATGAGATAAAAGATGAGGAATTAAGAGTTAAGACTAGATAGAAATGTAAGAACCTATTTATTTTAGCTCATCAAATTGTTGTTATGATTTTTTTTTTTGGTGAAACCATGAAATTAACAACAATTAGCTAAATTTGAAACCACGGGGATAAGCGACCCCCCGTCGATCAGCCGCAAAGACTTCCATAATATTTGGAGGAGGATGGTAGAAAATCTCCATATCCGCATCCAAATCACAACCCATCTTAGAGAGCAGATCCGCACAAAAATTCCCTTCGCGAAAGGTATGCTGACAAACACACTGCCAATTCCAATTCATCATAGCTTTGATATCCATCAACAAAGCCCCCAGAGGATGCACCTCCAAGCTTCTCGAGTGGAGCAAATCAAGAATTATTTTCGCATCAACCTCACAAATAACCATACGAAAACCCTCCCTCCAAGCAAGATTCAGGCCCAAACGCAGGGCATGCAGTTCAGCAGCGACATTCGAACAAGAGCCAAGGTGGGCAGCAAACCCAACAACCCATCCGCCCCCTGAATCTCGGATCAAACCACCAGCACCAGCAATACCCGGATTACCTCTCGCCGCGCCATCCGTATTTAGC
>AWUE01020188.1:0-22889 GCA_001974825.2 Corchorus olitorius | reverse complement strand
CCATCTTAGAGAGCAGATCCGCACAAAAATTCCCTTCGCGAAAGGTATGCTGTCAAACACACTGCCAATTCCAATTCATCATAGCTTTGATATCCATCAACAAAGCCCCCAGAGGATGCACCTCCAAGCTTCTCGAGTGGAGCAAATCAAGAATTATTTTCGCATTAACCTCACAAATAACCATACGAAAACCCTCCCTCCAAGCAAGATTCAGGCCCAAACGCAGGGCATGCAGTTCAGCAGCGACATTCGAACAAGAGCCAAGGTGGGCAGCAAACCCAACAACCCATCCGCCCCCCCGAATCTCGGATCAAACCACCAGCACCAGCAATACCCGGATTACCTCTCGCCGCGCCATCCGTATTTAGCTTAACAAAATTATCCTCAGGAGGCCTCCATGAAATTGCTGAGACCGAACCATTCAAAGAAGTTGGCAGCGAGAAAGTTGTAACAACACCCCTAGTTGTAGCTGCAATGTTATAAACAACAGCGTCCAAAGAAGCCACCTCAATCGGATCAAATAACTTCCTACACCTAGAAGTCCATAAACGCCAAATTGTAGCAACAAACAAAGTCACTTGAGAGATAGATCGAGTCTTCATATTCAAACCTTGTGATAACCAATTCGCAAGAGGCAAGTCAAAGAAGCTGGAGTTCAAAGAAGAGGGAAGAACCCGCAGCCAGACCTGTCTCGCATGCTCACAATCACGCAAGACATGCATAATGTCCTCCACACCATCATTGCAAATAGGGCAAGCAGCAGTAGATGAAAGACCCCAGGAGTGCCGTAATGCATTTGTTACAACCCGACCTCGCCAAACTAACCATAAGAAGAAAATCCAACGAAGAGGAACCCGCAACTTCCATATGTACTCATAAACACACGGCACATCTAAACCATAAGTCTCCTTCAAAATAGCAAGGTAAGCAGAACGTGTAGAAAAAATACCATTGGTGGTAGCACCCCAAACATAAGAGTCACGTAAACTTACGACTTTGGGCAAAGGATAAGCTAAAATACGAAGAGCAAGTTCATAAGGCAATTGAGCAAATAGCATATCCACATTCCAATTACCACCATCTGCAATAAAATCACTTACCATCACAGTTGTATCCAAGAAAGATGGTAGCAGCTCAAGCGAATTAATCAAGGGTTCATCAAGCCAATTATCCATCCAAAATCGAATACTAGTACCACTTCCAACTCCTTTCCTCAATCCTTTGGAAAGATCACCCAAAGCACCAGCTAATCCCTTCCAAGATGAAGACCACGAAGCTTTCCTAGAACAAGCCTCTCTTAGAAAATCAAAAATATCCCCCTGAATTTTATATTTTGCAAACAAGCAGCGCACCCATAGGTTATGCGGTTGGTGTAAAAACCTCCAAGCAGTTTTTTGGAGAAGGACACGATTATGATACTCCATCTTCCTAATACCAAGCCCCCAAACTTCTTAGGTTTGCAAACCTCATCCCAACAAACAAGGTGAAGGGCCTTTTTGTTCTCCGTTCCACCCATAAAAAACGCCTATTGAGCATATCCAGCTTGTTTCGGCAACCAACCGGAATCTTAGTTGTCAACATAGTATAAGTTGGGATAGAGGACATGACCGAACTCACCAAAGTTGCCCGACCAGCGATGTTTAACGTCTTAGATTTCCATCCACTAAGACGATTAGCAACTTTATCAATTAGCTCCGGATACAAAGTACCCCCAACTCTCTTGTGCACCAAAGGAATACCAAGGTACTTACCAAGGTCATTGGTCAAGCCAATACCCAAAATAGAGCTAACAAGTCGCACATTACTCCCAATGGCCTTCGGAGAAATAAAAACCCGTGACTTCTCCAAACTAACTTTCGCACCTGACGCCAAGCAGAAGCTATCCAGCACATTGCGAACCGTTTCTGCTTGCTTTTCTGAGGCACGACCAAACAAAAACAAATCATCAGCAAAGAATAAGTGGGATATAGAGGGACCACCTCTACCCAAAGTAATAGGCTTCCAAACCTTACGAGAGACCGAGTCATTAATCAGATGCCCCAAACGTTCCATACACAAAACAAAAAGATAAGGTGAAATAGGATCACCCTGCCTGAGACCCCTACCAGGAGAGAAAAAATCAGTTTTCTCACCATTCCACAATATAGACATAGAAGAGCTCTCAACACAGAACATAATAAGCTTAACCCAAACATCAGGAAACCCAAAAACAATAAGCGTATCCCGCAGGAAATCCCAACGAACACGATCATAAGCTTTCTCCAAATCAATTTTAATTGCCATCAAACCAAATTTGCATATGAAATACAAATATTTGAGATAAATATATAGTTGAAGGGGTAGCATATACTTGATTAAAAAGGAAGACAACTATGCAAAACTTTGGGCAACATTATCCATTATAAAACTTTCCGAGTCTCAAGTTTTCGCACACAACATTAAGAGACCGTTTATTTTGATGTAATTTAATCACTTTCTATATAAAGTATATGGTAGGAAATAACTTTAGCATGCTTAGTTACTTTTTTTAGAGAAAGTTTAGGGTAAAAAAGTTTAACTGACCCAAATACTTTCTCTCTAAAGTGAGAAAGTGCTTTAACACCAGATGAAAGTGGTTAAGACAAAATTACTTAAAAGGACCTTGTTTTTAAATTTAAAATATTCATCAAAGGGTATTTTAATAAATTTAAATTTACTTTCTTAGGAATTTAATTTAAACTTTAGAGGTTAAACAAACATGCTAAAGTACTTTCTTAAGAAAAACTTTCTAGTCCTAATCTTTCTATAGAAAAACTTTCTACCTTTTTACTTTCTATAGAAACTTCCAAACGGGCTCTAATATTAATGTTGGACATATCGGCTAGAAATCATCATACCTAAGAATCTAAGATTAACTTATAACATTCGTAATTAGGGAGAGAAACATGATTGCATAAGCTTTGGCCAATAAAGAAAGATTGCAGCAAATTGCATTTTCTGTTTATGATGTTATTCTAGACTTTGCGTTTGATTTGTTCTTAGTTTATACTGTGGGAATTTCATTTCTCAGTCTTGTAAACTCTTAATTTTATTTATTGAAGCATTAAAAAAAAATTAGGATGGAAGAAAAGTAAAGGATTAAATAAGAGTCCGTTTGTTTTGATGTAATTTAATCACTTTCTATAGAAAGTATAAGGTAGGAAATAACTTTAGCATGTTTGGATATTTTTTTTAGTGAAAGTTTAGGGTAAGAAAGTTTAACTAACCCAAATACTTTCTCTCCAAAGTGAGAAAGTGTTTTTATCACCAGGGAGGTGTTAAAGCACTTTCTCACTTTTCTAATGAAAGTAATTTTAAGACAAAATTACTTAAAAGGATCTTGTTTTTTAAATTTAAAATATTCATCAAAGGATATTTTAATAAATTTAACTTTATTTTCTTAGGAATTTAATTTTTTTTTATATATATGAGGGAAAGAAACTAATAAACATTACATAACAAGAAGATTAGATGGCTCTAGGCCAGACTATTTCGAAGGCATCAGCTGCAAGAAGCAATGTAAGTTCTTGTGGTGGAACATCAAAGACATGGAGACCAAGTGGATAATCATCAAAGTGAGTAGCCATCCAATCAGCACACCTGTTGGCTTCACGGTAGATGTGTTTGAGAGTGCACTTCCAAGGTCGAGCAATAAGTTCACGTATGGCAACAAGTAATCGGTTATGAGGTCCTCTAGTAGAGCGTAGTGAATTAACTTTGTTAACTGCAACGAGAGAGTCAGACTCCAGCAAAACTTCATGATACCCTCTATTCCAACCAAGCAGCAGATCATGATAGATTGCCCATAATTCCGCTACTAATACTGTGGAGACACCAACCCTGAAGGTAAATCCGCATAACCAAGCTCCCGTGCTATTGCGAAGAATGCCACCTGCTGCAGAATCACCTGGGTTGCCCCTGGAACTCCCATCGACATTAATCTTAATACAACTTCCTTGCGGCATTTGCCAACCAGTTAAGATCGCATGCTTGAGTCGAGTAGCTAGAAATGAAGAAACATCCGCAGCTTCCTTCGCTCGAGTAAGGATAAGTTGGGAGCTATGTGAAGGCCAACCGAAATCTGCATCATATAACAAACAATTGCGCCAATGCAAAACAAACCAGATGCCAAACATGAAGAAATAGTTTCATGGAACACCAAGAAAGTCAGACCTGCAGCAACAATTAGATAAAATCCACTCATTTAAATCAAGATGAAAAAAATCCCCCTGGAGTAAATTAGGCCGAAGAGACAGCCAAGTTTGCCGAGCCTGAGTGCAATCCCTTAAAGCATGAAGTATACTCTCCTCACCAGCCGAACAAATAAAGCAAGAAGGGTAATGGAGAATATGTCGATGGTGCAAAAATGCAGCAGTAGGAATGGAGTTATGAAGCACACGCCAAACAAACATTTTAATTTTGTTTGGGCCTGGAAGAAACCATATTTTCTACCATGAGATTGAGATTGAATTGCATAAGCAGACCTTGTGGAAAAAATACCATCACTCTCCAACTTCCAATACAAAGAGTCATCGTTCGGGTCTTCAGTATTAATCCAAGTAGCAGAAATTTTAGCAACAATATGATTCGGTAAGATATCATATAATTCTTGGAAATTCCAATTACCGTATTCATCACAATAATCAGCCACCGATAATTCATCCTCAAAAGTGGAAAGAGGCCGCAAAGCTTTTGCAAGTAAAGGGCTCTCGGATGACCAATCATCAAGCCAAAAATGAGTGTTCTTACCATTGCTAATATTAATTCCAAGACCCAAAGAAAGAACTTCTCTGCCGCTAAGAATACCGCGCCAAGTAGGGGAGTCTGTGGTCTTTCGCGGAACAGAGAGAAAATCATGTTGTCTTAGATACTTCTTCCTGAGTACTTCCACCCAAAGAGCATCCTTGTCAAAAAGAATGCGCCATCCCAATTTTTCAAGAAAAGCAAGATTAGTTTTGCGAATGTCTCGTAGATTTAAACCACCTTGCTCCTTAGGAAGACAAACTTTATCCCAAGACACACCATAAAGTCGACGATTACCAGCATCATTGCCCCATAAAAATTGCCGAATTAATTTCTCCAAATCAGAGGTTATATTAACAGGAAGAAGCGTTGTTTGCATGATATAAGAAGGAAGAGCACTAAGGACTGATTGGATGAGCACAACACGCCCAGCCATGGAGAGATGTTGATTTCCCCAAGAGAGAAGTCGAGCTTGAGCTTTACTCACTATATCCTTGTATGTAGTTTTGGTGATTCTGCCATGGATCATAGGGGCACCCAAATACTTACCAAAATCATCGGTCAAGGAGATGCCACAATGATTGCTCAAAGCTAATGCAGCAGGACGAGAAACGTTGGAAGAAACTAGCAACTTCGATTTGGCAAGACTAATCTTCTCCCTAGAGGCCTCACAAAAGCTGTTAAGAACATTGATCATGACATCAAGTTGAGGAATGGTAGCTTCCTAAAAAAGAACCAAATCGTCGGCGAAGCAAATATGGGAAATTGAGGGTCCAGCTTGGGTGATTTTCAATGGCTTCCATCGTTGCAAACGAACTTCGTCATCGATAAGATGGCCTAGCTTCTCTAAACATAAGATAAAGAGATACGGTGAAAGCGGATCACCCTGACGAATGCCTCTCGTTGGGGAAAAAAAAGGCAATTGTTGGCCATTCCAGATAAGCGAAAATGTATTAGATGAGACTATATGCATGATAAGTCTAATCCAACATGGGGGAAGTTGAATTTCTTCAAGGACTTGCTGCAAGAAGCTCCACTTGATGCGGTCATATGCTTTCTCTAGATCCACCTTGATTGCAACCGCCCCTTTCTTCTTCTTCATTAATCTCATGGTGTGTAAAGCTTCCTGAACCACAATGATATTATCTGAAGTATGACGCCCCGGAACAAAGCTGGACTGAGATTTGCTGATCAATTTATCCAAAAAAGGACGGAGGCGATCTACAAGAAGCTTAGTGATTATCTTCAAAGGCACCGTACAAAGACTTATTGGCCGAAATTGTGAGATCCGCTCAGGATTAGCAATCTTCGGAATAAGTACCACTAACGTACGATTAAGTGCAGGATCAACTTTGCCATCACGAAATGCAGCCTGTATTAAAGCTAGTAAACTTCCACCAATAAGATGCCATGCTTTCTGAAAAAAGATAACAGGAAAACCATCAATCCCAGGGCTTTTATTGGGACTCATATCAAATACTGTTGCCCGAACCTCCTCTAGGGTGATATCACGCAACAAAGTAAAACAATCATCATGAGATAGTTTCCAGTGATCACAAAGTGAAGGTAGAATCCTGGTCAGTGAAGGATTCGGATCAGTGTATAAATCTGCATAATAATTAATCACCAAGCTTTGTAGTTCAGCCTGATCATAACACCACGAGTCATCGTCTATTCTTAAGGCTAGAATTTGCTTCTTTCTCCTCCCTTTCTTAATGACAGCGTGATAAAATTTAGAATTGCAATCACCATACTTGAGCCAATCCACGCGACTCTTTTGTCTTAACAACGTTTCCTCCTGAAAACAAATAAGATTATATTCTTCAATTAGAACAACTTCTAAATTCAACAAATAATCATTTGGAGAATGGTCAAGGCTCTTTTGAAGACCCTGCAGGCGGGCTAGAACACGGCGTTTCCGCCTATGAATATTGCCAAAGGTCTCTTTTCTCCAAGCGTTTAAAGCAAACGAAAGTTGCTGAATTTTATCAACAAAGCTCGGGGGAGAATGAGTCCAGCTTGTGTTCACACAATCCATGAAATTGTCATGCGATAACCATGCATTTTCAAAGCGAAAAGAGGAAGGAGATCGAACAGGTGCAGTAACAGCAAACTTGATACAAACCGGGTGATGATCTGAGCTTGTTTTGGGCAAATTGTGAACTTGCACATACTGAAAAATATCCATAAAGATATCATTAGCCAAGGCTCGGTCCAATTTGACCCGGGTGTAATTTCTAGCATCTCTATTGTTCGCCCATGTAAATTTTGGACCAGCAGCCTCCAAATCAACTAAATTGCATCTTCGCAAACAATCAAGCATTAGTTGACAATTGTGTAAATTAACCCCCACTCGACCCATTTTTTCATCGGCAGAAAGGACTTGGTTGAAGTCTCCCATAGTGAGCCAAGGCATAGAATGAAGATTACTTGCTGCCAAAAGAGAATCCCATAATCCTTTGCGGTCGTTTGCATCCGGACTACCATAAACCGCTGTCAACAAACAATCAGCAAAGCCCTGAAAGGAGATAATGGCATGGATAAACTGGTCAGAGTAAGCCAAAATTTCAATTTCCACAACATCCGAATTCCATAAAAGCCAAATTCCCCCAGAAAAACCAATGGCTTCTACGCGGAAGAAATTAGAAAAACCAATACTGCGACAAACATCATCGGCTCGATCCCCGGAAATTCTAGGTTCAATGATGATTAAAACCTGTAAACTGTGTAAACGAATTAAACTCTTAATGTTACGAATACTGCGCCGAGAAGCAGCTCCTCGAACGTTCCAACTCAAAATATTTAGCGACATAATAAAATGATAAGAAGAGGGAAGAATCACAGAACTTAACCCTGCAATGCAGGGCCAGTATCATTGATGAACCAAATCTGCAAGTGCACAGAGTCAGTTGAAGTAATAATCCTAGAGTAATCCAGGTGTCGAATCCACAGAGAACAATTAATCCCTATTATAATTAATTCTATCAAAGAAGGAAATTATGAAAATTATTAAGACAAATTAAAACTAAGAGCAATTGAGTTATAAAAGCAGAGAATTAAATAAGATGTGAAAACAATAATTGGAAAGCTTAGGGCTTCAGGTTTCACCTAATTGGGAAATTACTACCTAACCTATGAATTAATTTGATGCTAAATTAGAATAGAATTACACCTAATTATCTATGTGCTCCGTCAAGTCTACATAGGAATACCTAACTAATTAGATTCACTATCCGTCGATGTCAACCTAATTAACTAGATTCATTAAGAACAAGTAATTATTCACCTATCAAATTAGCCTAAGATTCATGTCTGATCTAGCCTAATTTGTCTATTTTCCTAGTGCACAGATTATGCTTCTCCTGTCAGTACATCACACAATCTCTAAAACAATCTATATGTTGATCAGGCATATAAATCTCATGAAGAACAAGGAAAATAAATCTAACTTGAAAGAAAAACAATTCAATTCATAAATCAAGCAATAATTCCCAATTGGCTACACCTTAAACCCTAATTAAGAAATTAGTTACTCATCATCATGAACAAAAACACAAGAATAATTTTATTGAAGAACAGAAACATAAGAGAAAGAGAGAAAAGAAATCTTAGTCTCAATCTCCAAGGAAATCTTCTCTCCAACAAGGAAAAATAATTGTGATGAGCAAAAGGTCCTAAAAATAATCCTAAAAGTCTGTATTTATAGGGATACAAAAAGTCCTAAAGTAATTTAGATTAATCAAGGGCAAAATCGGAAATTCTGGAAAAACTAGGAAAATTTCTGTCAGGCCTAACTTGGGGCCAGCTTGGGGGTCAATCCGGCCCCAACTTAGGACAGAAAGGTTGCGCAAACTTCAGGGTTTCAACCTGGCCCCAACTTGAGGTTCGTCAGGATTTCACCGATCTTCAACTTTCTTCAACGTTTTCACTCTCTTCAAGTCAAAATTAGCCTCCAAGTCCTTAATGAAAGTTGTGAAGCCTTGAATCCTCTTTCCACGGACACTTGAATTGACTCGAACGGATCTCTGGATTGAAAGTTACGATTTTCTCCCTAGAATCACTCCAAATTAACCTACAAGCTCAAAAACACAAAATGTGAGAATATATCATAAATAGCATTAGAAAATGCAATATAAATGCTCAAAATATAATCTAAATGAGGTCTAAATAGTGTAAATTATTGCACTTATCAAATTCCCCCACACTTGGCTTTTTGCTTGTCCTAAAGTAAAACTAAAACAAAAATAAAATCCTAAACTAATGCAAGATATTGATTCCACTTTCGTAGGTGTACGGCGGCACTTAGCACGTGACGCAAGCCTTTAAACCTTTAATCGAAGACATTAAAGGAGAAGTTATAGTCTCCTAAGGGTTTACTTAACTAGAACGACACCCACAAATATTGCTACATATGAAAGTTAGTTCCAAAAACAATTTAAGAACAATTTTCAAAAATTCTTTTTAGTAGGCCTCAAACTTCAAAGTGTTGGATACTTCTCAAAACAAGTCATTATCTAACAAAGTAAAGCACAAATGGTTAGTTTATCATCCAAATCATTTGCCTCAAAAGAGCAATAAGAAAACTATTAAAGAGCTAATTACCATAGGCTTGTATCTCATCTACAACTCCACTACAACCATATCAAACCACTAACCAAATATATATGCATGTGTATGAGTCGAAAGATCTTTATAAGGGTTGTAATGGGGCCAAGGGACAGTGAGTTAAGAAAGAAAGGATAAAGTAAATCAAAGTATTCAAGAATTTAGTAGAGCATAACTATTCCATCAAGAGCTTATTTAATCTTGTGATAGCTCTTCTTTCATCATAACTCCACAAATTCTCCAAAATTTCTTATCTTTCTTGAACAATAGTGCCAATTTTTTTTTTAATAAAACTACTTACTTACAACAATTTTTGGCACTCCACTTTTCACATTCCTCTAGTTTCCCCCACACTTGTTTTGATCTCAATCTTTTTTCATTAACAATAAAAAGATCATTAAGTACAAAGAATCAAAATCAACAATAAGGCTCAATAATTTTAGCCATCCACCATCCATTAGAACTAAAAATCAACAAGTTATGCTCTTACTAATTCATGAATAAGGGTAAAACTTGTTTTTCGGGCTCATGGTTCTTTGGGATAATGTGGTTAAACAAGGAAAAAGGCTAAATATATTCAAAAAGGCAACAAAGGGGTTACTAGTGACATTGTAAAAAGGGTAGGTATCCTAAGGCACTAACGGTCCAAACAAACGCCTTAGTCATCCCCATACACAATACATATACATTCCAAACCATTCATACCACAATCCAAATTAGTCTCGAAGAGATTCGACACAAGTTCTAGAAGTAGCAAAAACCAATTTTTGTACCCAATTAACAAGCATCATCTTCATTTGACAAACTTTGGCAACCATTTGCAAAAGTAGTTAAATTAATGACACTATTGATGATATCCAACTCTAGAAATTCTTAGCCAAAAACCAAAACAATTTTGAAAATTTTTGAATATGAACTCCTAACATATGCCTTAATGCAAAATGCAAACCATTAAAAGAACAATGCATGAACAAAACAATTAAAAAAAATGCTAATGCAAAATAAACATGCTAATTAGGATGACCAGAACTAATTTATCAAAAATTAAATTTCAATTTGTCTCCCCCCCCCCCATACTTAGAACAACATTGTCCTCAATGGTGTAGTGCAATATAAGAAATTGAAAAAGAAAAAGAAACGAAAACTCCCTCATAATTTATTATTTGAATTTGGAAGAACGGTTGAGCTCGTGTCGGATTTTAAGTGTGCTGCACATACATCAAAGAGAACTTAAAAGACAAAAGGATTGTCCAAATGGAAATAATTAGTACAGTCATCCAAAAAGCAAGTTAAGTACCAAGGAAAAAAAAATAAGTCCTAGAAAATATGCAAAAGAAATAAATCTTAACATGGGCTGTCATGTTTTCTACAAATGCAACCTAACATAATTGGTGCCAAAATCACTGCTCGAGAGGTGGAGGAATGCGATCAAGGGCAGTCTGAAGCATAGTCATCATGGACTGAAGTGTAGTTGCCATCTGCGCAGATTGAGCTTCCAAAACATTAATGCGCTCATCAAAATGATCAACAAACTCATGCCAATTCTCAGGTCGAACTCGTCTGGAGGAAGTAGAAGTTGAGGCATCTGCAGCTCTATCCAACTCAGCTTGGACCTCATCAATGACCTCAGTACCATTGATATTATCATTATCCACATCTGCTGCCCCTTCCTCCAAGTACTGATTAACCCACCATTCACCTTGCTTCCTATATCGGAACTCCTGCATTGTGCGTGCATCCAAGATATCTCTTTTATTAGGTAAAACTTCTCTCGCTCCAGTCACATCAATACCCTCTTCTGCTTCCAAAAGGCGGCTAATGATCAAAGGGAAGACAATGGCTTTGTCTCTATTTTTACTAGTGATTACATCCCACATAGCTCCAATGATAAAGGAAGAGAGAGGAATACCTTCAAGATCACCAAGACCAAAGAAAAATTTTTCCATGACAAAGATATCTTGAGTGCGCAAGTCATTATGTCCACTAGCCTTTGGTTCCATATTGAAGTGAAGCATATAAGCAACAAGGCGTTGTGGAATATCCAAGAGCTTAGTCTTATAAACCGATTTCTCATCGCCTCAACACCGAACCTTTTTGCCGTAACTTTTTTTTCCCAAGTACTATCGCCCTTCAATTGGGATAATGAAAACTCAACCGGTTCACCTTTAGGAGTCAACTTCAACAACTTATCAATCTTGGCAATGGAAACCTCCACATTCTTACCCTTAACAACGGAACGAATAGGCAAACCTTTCTCATCCGACCGGTTCTTCACATTGGCATAAAATTCCAAAACCAATTCATTGTAATATTTACCTCTAAGTTGAAGCACATTTTCCCATCCAAGAATTTTAAAGTTCTTGCTAACCCCATAATGAGCATCTATGTTGGGATCAATTGTTTTCTCCACAACAAAAGTGTTGTTAATATGGTCATCATACCACTTTTTAGCAAATGGAGAGATAAATCTTGGAGTGTTATTGCTAGGTGGTGGAGTGGGGTTAGGTGGTGCAATGAGTCTCGGTGGAGATGGTGGTTGTATTGGAGAAGAGATAGCAGCCTTCTTCTTCCCTTTTTCCTTCTCGATAGGAGCTGCCCGTCTCTTAGGAGGTAGTTTTCTAGGTGTTGGTCGTATGGTTCAAGAAAATTCCAAGTCAATTTTCACCAATAGACAATTACCAGAGCGGATTAGCGCAAATTCGCCCAAATTCAGCAGCATCGAATTAACAGGGAAAAGTAATGTGCCAAGAGCAAAATTCCCTAACCAGAAACAGCAAATAATCGAACTGAATTCAGTCCCAATCACCAAATTCCAGGCACCCTACCACCAAATTCCCAATTTCAGCACTAAGAGAAACCAAACAGAAAACCAATTGGTAACAGACAAATACCCAACGAAAATCTAAGCCAATAACACCAGAAATCGCTATCACAAACCAATCTCGACAACATAATCCGCTTGTACTTCAACAAACCGAAAGATTTCACTTAAACACCCAATAAGCAATTCAAAATCAAGTGCATAAATTTGCCAACAATCACTCCAAAGTATTTCGAGAATTGATGTGAACAACTACTTATAGAGCAATCTGCAAATTAAGGGGACACCTCAAAGATTTACTTAAAAGCAGAACCTAAGTAAACCAAATACTGACCTCAGTTCTCCAAACAATTCCAATCGTGCGTTTACTTGGCAATAATTCTGAAAAATTGCAGATTTATATTGAAGGGAAACTCGGGTCGAGTAAAGCTAGGTTGGGTCTTGGCTGTGGGTATGGTGGTAGGTTAGTGTTGAAGAAAAAAAATCCGACGATGTGAGCTTAGTAGTCTAGCGATGATGAAAATTTCGAGAGCAGATCATGGTGAGCTGGAGACTGCGGTGGACAAATAGTGAAACTTGGCCGACTGAAGGCAAGCCAGATCTGCAACCGACGACGGAGATTAGGGCATCGATGCCGGCGCCGGTTGTAGCTGCAACTTCCTAGGATTTCAAGTTGTTCTTCGAGAGGCTTCCTGTTTTCAAGAAGAGAAGCTTGATAATCTGAGTTGAAAGAAGCAAACTTAATCGAGATGGGAAGAAACAAACTCAATCGAGATGTCAAGTTTTGGGGCTGTCTTAAACCAGAAACAACTTTTTCCTAAACAACTTAGGACTGAATTGGGTTTATTCAGACCAAAACAGAGTTAGGTTGATCTAAACAACTTGGGACTGAGATGAAGGTGAGGGTGGCGCCACAATCGTAATTGTTTTCCCGTGATTTTAAGAAGGGAAGACATTGGCACCAGGTTTAGGAGTAACCTGGAACCGACCCAAGACAGAAACGTGGAAGGATTTATGTCGAGACAAGTCTGGTGCCGAGTTGAGGTGTAAGGCGGTGCCGAGTCAAAACAGAACCGAATTTGATTTTCCAAAATTCAACGCTGGTGCCGGATTGAGTTTTTGTGTTAAAGAAGCTGGCGCCAGGTTGAGTATGAAGTTGGGGCCAGGTCAAGATAGTGTAGTAAGTTGTTTTTCGAGATGATGAAGTTGGCGCCAGGATAAGCACTTAAGCGGCCCCGAGTCAAAACAGTAGCAACGCTGCTTGTACAATTTTCAAGATGGAGCCGGGTTGGGTTTAAATCTGATGCCGAGCTAAAAACTGAAGCCCATCTTGAATTTTCCATTTTATTAGTCATGATTCAGCCCAAAAATCATTAATCTCAACCCTTGACTTCTTCGAAACTAATTCCCTCTATTCTTTGCCTCCATAAACCATTTAAGCACCAATAATAATGCAATGTAAGATGAAATTTAAAATGCTAAAAAAAAATCAATTAGAAACTAATGTTAAAGCAAACTATGAATGAAGAAAGAAACTAAATTAATGCAAATGGACTAATGCAATGAGACATCTATCAAACTCAATCAAACAATTTAGGAGAAGTCTTCAGAAATTAAAACAGAAATAAAAGTAGAAAACTCCCCTTGTAAAGGTTCACGAATCAAAGATGTTGACTAAATAATTTACCTACAAAAGAAAATAAAATTGTTAGTGAAAATAAAAGCAATAAAAATTGAAATAAAATTAGTTAGAAATTGGGTTGACTCCCAATAAGCGCTTTTGTTTAACGTCGATGGCTCGACAGAGCTTTGAGGTATTTATTCGGAGAAGGTGATTTTCTGAACATGTTGCACATATCCTTCTTCGAAATAATGCTTCAATCTCTGGCCATTGACCATAAAAGATCTCTTTTCGTCTCCTTCAATCTCAATTGCACCATAAGGATGGACTTTAGTCACAACAAAGGGTCCAGACCATCGCGACTTCAGTTTTCCTGGAAACAATTTAAAACGAGAGTTAAATAAAAGAACTTTTTGACCCACTTTAAATTCTCTCCGTAGGATATTCTTGTCATGCCAAGCCTTGGTCCTTTCCTTGTAAATTCGAGCATTCACATAAGAATCTCTTCGAATTTCTTCAAGCTCATTTAGTTGCAACAATCGCTTCTCCCCAACCGATTTGAGATCATAATTCAATGCTTTCAATGCCCAATAGGCCTTGTGCTCAATTTCAACTGGCAAATGGCAAGACTTACCATACACAAGTCGATAAGGTGACATGCCCAAAGGAGTCTTAAATGCAGTCCTATAAGCCCACAAAGCATCATCAAGCTTCATTGACCAATCCTTTATAGTGTGACTAACCGTTTTCTCCAAGATAGCTTTGATTTCCCGGTTAGATACCTCTACTTGCCCACTCGTTTGAGGGTGATAAGTGGTTCCAGATTTGAAAGTGCACCCATACTTACGCATTAATGCCCTGAACTGATCATTCTGAAAGTGAGTACCATTGTCACTAATGATAGCACGAGGAACTCCAAATCTAGAAAAGATATTTTTCCGAACAAACTTAACCACACTAGATCCTGAATTGTCAGGCAATGCTATAGCTTCCACCCATTTAGAGACATAATCAACAGCAACAAGAATGTACTTATTTTGACCAGATAGAGTGAAAGGTCCTATGAAGTCAAGTCCCCAAACATCAAAGATTTCAACTTCTAGAATACCCGATTGAGGCATCTCATGTCTTCTACTTATGTTACCAGTTCTTTGACATCGGTCACATGACATTACGAAACTCATTGCATCCTTAAAGAGTGTAGGCCAAAAGAAACCACATTGAAGTACCTTAGCCGTAGTTTTAGATGCACCATGATGTCCCCCACAAGGAAGTGAATGACAATGAGTGAGGATAGAAACCATCTCTTCCTCAGAAACCATCGGTACATCTATGGAGTAAGAGTGGATCATCCCATATGTAGTGCTTAACTTCCGAAAAGAACTTCCTTTTTTGGTGATGGTTAAGACCCAATGGCACTTCATTAGAGACCAAGAAGTTTACAATGTCGGCAAACCATGGGACGTTAGCATCCTTTACAGCCATTAAGTTCTCATAAGGAAAGCTATCATTTATTGGCAGATCATCCACTTTATCTTCCTATTCCAATCTTGAAAGATGATCGGCGACTAAATTTTCTGACCCTTTCTTATCTCTGATTTCCAAGTCAAATTCCTGCAAGAGTAAAATCCATCTAATTAATCTTGGCTTGGTGTCCTTTTTAATCAATAGATATTTCAAAGCAGAATGGTCAGTATAAACAACAACTTTGGAACCAACAAGATAAGATTTAAATTTCTCAAAAGCATAAACAACGGCTAGCAATTCTTTCTCAGTGGTAGCATAATTAATCTGAGCATTATCTAAAACTTTGCTAGCATAATAAATAACATGTAATCTCTTATCCTGTTTTTGTCCCAAAACTGCTCTCACGGCATAGTCACTAGCATCACACATGACTTCAAATGGGAGACTCCAATCTGGTGCAACCATGATAGGAGCTGATGTAAGTTCCTTTTTCAACCTGTTGAAAGCATTCAAACAATTCTCATCAAAATTAAAAGGAACATCTTTTTGAAGCAAATCGCATAAAGGCTTGGCTATTTTAGAGAAATCCTTAATAGAGCGCCTATAAAAGCCTGCATGCCCAAGGAAACTCTGAATAGCTCGAACTGATGTTGGTGGTGGAAGTTTGTCAATGACTTCAATTTTGGCTTTGTCCACCTCAATTCCCTTTTGTGAAATTTTATGGCCAAGGACAATCCCTTCTTGTACCATAAAATGGCATTTTTCCCAATTGAGCACAAGGTTTGTCTCTTCACATCGCCTAAGTACCTGTTCCAAATTAGACAAACACTCATCAAAAGAAGGTCCAAAAACAGAAAAATCATCCATAAATACCTCAATTATCTTCTCCACCATGTCGGAGAAGATAGACATCATGCACCGTTGGAAAGTTGCAGGAGCGTTGCAAAGTCCAAAAGGCATCCTTTTGTAAGCAAATGTGCCATAAGGACAAGTGAAAGTGGTTTTCTCCTGATCTTCTGGGGCGATGTAAATCTGGTTATAACCTGAGTAACCATCTAAGAAACAATAGTAAGCATGCCCAGCTAATCTTTCCAACATTTGATCAATAAAGGGTAAAGGAAAGTGATCCTTTCTAGTTGCTGCATTCAATTTGCGGTAATCAATGCACACTCTCCACCCAGTTTGCTTCCTAACAGGGATCAACTCATTCTTTTCATTGTGCTCAACAGTAATACCTCCTTTCTTAGGAACAACCTGTACAGGACTTACCCAAGGACTATCAGAAATCGCATAAATAATTCCTGCATCAAGTAATTTAAGTACCTCATCGCGCACAACATCTTTCATGTTTGGGTTGAGTCTCCTTTGATGCTCCACATTAGGTTTGTGATTCTCCTCCATGAGAATCTTGTGCATGCACACTGATGGACTAATGCCTTTAATGTCAGCAATGGTCCAGGCAATAGCCATCTTGTGCTTTCTCAATACCCGTACAATCTTCTCTTCCTGCACACTAGATAAAGAATATGAGATAATAACATGATAAGTATTTGATTCATCCAAGAAAACATACCTCAAATGAGAAGGAAGTTGTTTCAGTTCCGGCTTTGGTGGTACCTGGCAAGAAGGTAACAATTTGGGTTTCTTTTGTCCAATTTCTTCAATAGCTAAACATTTATTAAAAGAACCACTACCTTCTAACCTAGCAACATAATTATGCAAATTTTCAACAACTTCTTCATCACCTAAGGGCAAAGTTAAACAAGGAAGGAGAGGATCATGACTTATCATTTTAACAATATTCTCATTCACAGATTCATCTAGCACATCAAGTCTAAAACAAGAATCCTCAAAAGGAAGACTTTTCATGGCTTTGAAGATATTAAATTCTTCCTTATCCTCACCAATACTCAAAGTGAGTTTTCCAGCTGCAACATCAATCAAAGCATGGGCAGTAGCCATAAATGGTCTACCCAAAATCACAGGCACATCCACATCATATTCCATTTCCATGACCAAAATATCAACAGGAAATATCAACTTACCAACCTTTACCAACAAATCCTCTATAACACCTATCGGATATCTTACCGAACGATCGGCTAATTGTAAAGCGATTGTTGTAGGTTTGAGGCCTTCCAATCCAAGTTTCTTGTAAAGAGACAAGGGCATCAAATTTATGCTAGCACCTAGATCAGCCAAACACTTAACTACACTCATTTCACCAAAGTAGCAAGGTATAATAAAACTCCCTGGATCATTTAACTTTGGAGGTAGTTTCCTTTGAAGGATGCCACTACATTCCTCAGTTAAAGGTACGGTAGAATATTCCTCCAATTTCTCCTTGCTTGACACAATCTGTTTCAAGTATCTAGCATAACTAGGCATTTTGGCAAGTGCTTCAACAAAAGGTATGTTAATAGTAATCTTCTTAAACAAATCTAAAAACCTTTTGTAATTATCCTCATCATGTCTCTTTCTCAACCTTTGAGGATATGGAATAGGTGGTACATAAGGCTTAACTGGAGATTGAGAAGTTGGCTTACTCACCTGAGTTGTGCTTACCTCATCGGAATCACCATCCACCGGTTCAGCTTCCTTTGGAGTGGACTTTACTACTTTCTCTTTAGTGGCATCAGTCTCCACAAGTTTTCCACTTCTCAAAGTGATAGCTTTGCAATTTTCTTTAGGATTCACCTTAGTATCACTAGGGAATTGACCATTATCTCTCTCATTCAATTGCTTAGCTATATGACCTACTTGAACCTCAAGATTTCGTATTGCAGTTTGTGCTTGTTGCAGAGCATTTTGATTGGTTTGTGCAGTAGCGTCACTTCTCTGCATGAACTGCATGAACATCTCTTCTAATCTCTCAAACTTTTGGTTTGAAGGAGATGGTTGAGGTTGTGGTGGAGGCGGTGGTTGTTGTTGCAGAGGTTGTTGAAACTGTTGTTTGGGTTGTTGATATCCATGTTGACCCACAGTCCTGCTAGAAGAAGCACCTTGACCCCCCCAAGAAAAATTAGGTTGATTTCTCATCCCTTGATTATAAGTGTTCGGGTAAGGGTTGTTTTGTGGCCTTCCAGTATTTGCAACATATTGGGCTTGTTCTACATGTGGACATTCAGAACTATCATGGGAATCTGAACACCAATCACAACTCACTTGAGAGTTAGGGGGGTTAGAGATAGCATTAATATTAGCTTTGCTCAACATAGTAACAATAGAATCAAGTTTAGCATTAAGCATAGTAACACTATCTACCGAATGCAAACCTCTCTTGGACCCATCCCTCTCACCATAGAACTCTTCATTGTTGGATGCTACAGTTTCCATCAATTCCAATGCTTCAACCACAGGTTTCTTCAATATAGCACCACCTGCTGCAGAGTTCAAATTGGATTTACATTGAGATAAAAGACTATTGTAAAAAGTTTGTACCAATAACCAATCTGGAACTCCATGGTGTGGACATTTCCGTTGCAAATCCTTGAATCTTTCCCAGGCATCATGAAGCGTTTCGTTGTCACGTTGCTTGAAGCTAGTGATGTCAGTCCTCAGCTTGTTGCTTCTCTCAAGTGGGAAGTACTTTGTCAGAAAAGCTGTAGTAAGCTCATCCCAAGTTTTAAAGTGGCTTGGAGGAAAGGAATTCAACCAAGCTTTCACTTTGTCCCTGAGAGAAAAAGGAAACAAACATAAACGAATTGCTTCATCAGTGACATTATGAATCTTTACCGTATCACAAATTTCCTGGAAATTTGTTATATGCAGCAAAGGATCTTCAGTAGTTCTGCCATCAAAAGGATTCTGTTGGACCATTGTGATGAGGCCTGGTTTGATCTCAAAGTTTTGAGCCTGAATGGTAGGCCTGGCTATGCTAGTTTGAGCATTGGTAATACTCGGAAGAGCATATTGTCCCACAGGTTTGGTATCAACAACTTGATCATCAGCCATGATTTCTTCTTGTTTTTGCTTTTCAAGTTTTTTTTGAGCTCGATTAAATTTGCAGAGTTTCTTAATTTCAGGGATGTATGGAACAAGAGCAGTAGATGAAGTGGTTGCCCTTGTCATACACTACCAAAAATCAAAGAAAAGAGAAGATCAAACGAAATAAATAAAAGATATATTAAATTAAAAATAGAAATTAAATTGTCCCCGGCAACGGCGCCAAAAACTTGATGAACCAAATCTGCAAGTGCACAGAGTCAGTTGAAGTAATAATTCTAGAGTAATCCAGGTGTCGAATCCACAGAGAACAATTAATCCCTATTATAATTAATTCTATCAAAGAAGGAAATTATGAAAATTATTAAGACAATTTAAAACTAAGAGCAATTGAGTTATAAAAGCAGAGAATTAAATAAGATGTGAAAACAATAATTGGAAAGCTTAGGGCTTCAGGTTTCACCTAATTGGGAAATTACTACCTAACCTATGAATTAATTTGATGCTAAATTAGAATAGAATTACACCTAATTACCTATGTGCTCCGTCAAGTCTACACAGGAATACCTAACTAATTAGATTCACTATCCGTCGATGTCAACCTAATTAACTAGATTCATTAAGAACAAGTAATTATTCACCTATCAAATTAGCCTAAGATTCATGTCTGATCTAGCCTAATTTGTCTATTTTCCTAGTGCACAGATTATGCTTCTCCTGTCAGTACATCACACAATCTCTAAAACAATCTATATGTTGATCAGGTATATAAATCTCATGAAGAACAAGGAAAATAAATCTAACTTGAAAGAAAAACAATTCAATTCATAAATCAAGCAATAATTCCCAATTGCCTACACCTTAAACCCTAATTAAGAAATTAGTTACTCATCATCATGAATAAAAACACAAGAATAATTTTATTGAAGAACAAAAACATAAGAGAAAGAGAGAAAAGAAATCTTAATCTCAATCTCCAAGGAAATCTTCTCTCCAACAAGGAAAAATAATTGTGATGAGCAAGAGGTCCTAAAAATAATCCTAAAAGTCTGTATTTATAGGGATACAAAAAGTCCTAAAGTAATTTGGATTAATCAAGGGCAAAATCGGAAATTCTGGAAAAACTAGGAAAATTTCTGTCAGGCCTAACTTGGGGCCAGCTTGGGGGTCAATCCGGCCCCAACTTAGGAAAGAAAGGTTGCGCAAACTTCAGGGTTTCAACCTGGCCCCAACTTGAGGGGTAAGTTGGCCCCAACTTGAGGTTCGTCAGGATTTCACCAATCTTCATCTTTCTTCAACGTTTTCACTCTCTTCAAGTCAAAATTAGCCTCTAAGTCCTTAATGAAAGTTGTGAAGCCTTGAATCCTCTTTCCACGGACACTTGAATTGACTCGAACGGATCTCCGGATTGAAAGTTACGATTTTCTCCCTAAAATCACTCCAAATTAACCTACAAGCTCAAAAGCACAAAATGTGAGAATATATCATAAATAGCATTAGAAAATGCAATATAAATGCTCAAAATATAATCTAAATGAGGTTTAAATAGTGTAAATTATTGCACTTATCAATCATCCACAAGAATGTCGTCAGACAAGTCATCATCAGTAGAAAAATCATCATCCCTCATAACGTCATCTTTTTCTCTAGCTGCCCCATTAATTCCAATACCAATGTCGCCACTATCGTGATGAAGATTGGAGGGATGAGCTATCGGGTGGGGGGATTCGGGGACAAACTCCACCGGATTAGTGGAAGAAACAATAGAAGAAGTAGTGGTATTTAAGGGGTTGATAGGCAAGGTAGCAACAGTGTTAGAGATGTGTGAGGGAGAAGTAGAAGAATTAGCTAAAACATCATGAAGTTGCTCGGTGGAAGCTACTTTGGGCTCTGGGGAAATCTGGGAAGGAGTGTTTTTAGCTTGTTTTTTTGGAGCTAGTTTTATTAGCTGATGCAGCAGTAGCCTGCAACCCAGCTTTTAGAGCAGCTCGATCAGAAGTTGATAAGTGCCCGACATTCTTAGCAATAGTAGGAGGCGGTATAGAAACATGAGAAGGGGTTATATCATCCAAATCATTGGCATTATCCTCATCAGCCAAAACAGCAAATCTCGAACCCGAATTAGCACCATTAGATGTCTCTTCAGCAGGTTTCGCAGGGGTAGCATCAGTGGGAACCGCAGCATTCTTAGTACCCTTAAAATTCCTCCTTTGTGGCTTTTTAGCAACCATCCAGGGGCCAAACATCTCTCTTTCATGCTCTCTAGTATTGGATAAATTGGGAGGAGGAAGAGGAGGCTCACAAGGAGAAGAATCCTGATTAGGAGTTGGTTGTTTCAACGGGCAAATATCAACATTATGGCCAAATTTGCCGCAGTGAAAACAAAGCATACGGAGACCTTCATATTCGACACGTTGCCAACGCCATCCAATAAAAATTTTTGGAACCAATGGTTGAGAGAGATCAACTTCAACACTAAGACGAGCAAATTTCCCTCGAGAGGCTTCGGTAGTAGACTTATCAACTCGAATAAATTTCCCAATAGGTTTCGCAAATTTCTTTAGAATCTCATCATCAAAGAATTCCATGGTAAAAGTGGGAGACGGATCCAAGCTGCTACCCTATCAATGGTGGCTTCATCAGACCGAAAGTATGGTGTCCAGCGGCGAATGGTCAGATAATGATCGGCTATAAGCCAAGGGCCTCCTGTCAGCACAAAGTTATAGTCCTTAAGTGTGGTGAATCTCACACAACAGTAGCCATTATCAAGATCAATAATCTGAAGAGAGCCTTTAATCGACCAGATTTGTTTTAGCCGATTACATAAATATGTATAGCTTATATTACGGCCCAGAAGTTTAATGATCAAAGCATGTTTCCAAGGGGACCGTATGCGCCGTTTTTCTTCTTTGGTAAGGAAGATGCTCGGGCCTCCTTGCCTGTCCAGAATCGGATCATCATCCGAATCATAAGCATCATCAGGGATTTCCCCTTCCTCCATAGAGTCATCCACCACAAAAAGGTTCTGGTCAAGCATCAATTTGTCCCTATAGGACCCTCTAGAAGAATCGGAAATAGGTGGAGCAGTTTTGGAGGGAGGAGAAGTAGCAGCCCCTGTATCAGAACCCGAAGCCTCCATCTCCGCACGAACTCTCTTCACGCCACTCTTATCAGGGTGTAGGGTGGGTGGTGGTTCACCCGCCATATCCACCTCCATAGCAGGAGGCAGAAGAGCGGTGGTGGGTTACGTTAGGAGTAGAAAGAAAAAATTAGGTTGTGAAAATTTAGGAGCGTTTTTGCCCTTAGAAATTTAATTTAAACTTTAGAGATTAAACAAACATGTTAAAATATTTTTTTAAGAAAAAACTTTCTAGTCCTAAACTTTCTATAGAAAGACTTTCTACCTTTTTACTTCCTATAAAAACTTCCAAACAAGCTCTAAGAGTTTTGACTTTTGATGGTCTAAATTACTAGAAGTTTCATACATATACATAAATAATACCTTAAATTCAAATCTTATGAATGGAAAATTTTCTAAATGATTTTTCATTAACAGAACTTTCTTATTTGGAATTTATCATATCATAAGTCGATTTTGTATTTATCAATATTCAATTTTATTATTATATAATATATATATAATATATATATATATATATATATATATAT